>NQLW01000047.1:727178-787106 GCA_002312845.1 Kalanchoe fedtschenkoi | reverse complement strand
CCACAACAAAACACAACCCTAAGGTTTTTAAAGGTGCACATATTTTTGAAGGAAGATGACGTTTAGGGCCACAACGACACACACCAGCAACAATAAACAAAACAACGAACATTTAGGTTCATAGTGGTGCACATATTTCACACAAAACGGACAGTGAAGAGTGAAATTGCAACATGCGTTTACCAGATTGAAGCTGTTGGATGATTTCGTCGGTTGTTTTCACCACTGCGGTTATCACGCTGTGGGTTACTCTGTGCAAAATGGACAAGTGAACCGGCGCAGAGACACAAGTTGAAACGGACGGCGAAAGGTGCAAAGACAGACGAAATATGGAGGCGAAACTGACTGAGGCGATGACAGACGACAGGGATAGGAGATGGCAGAGAAAAGTCGGCAGTCGAGAATCGCGAGTGGGGCTTCGTCAAATCGGTTGGGTGATAGGGAAAGAGAATCGCGAGTGGGGCTTGGTGGAGTAGTTTGGGGGATAGTGATGGGAATCATGGGATATGGAAGAATTTTTGGCAGCGTTAAATTAGGAACTCAAATAATGACGTAATAATTTTTTCGAAAACTACAAAAATAATTACATGGAAATAATCTGGTGCATTGATGAAAATTAGATAAACGGATCAAATTGGTGCACAGTTTACATATACAGGAGGGTTTTCACCAGATCCACCCCATGCAATAATATGTTAAATTTAAATGTTATAATAGTTAAAAGTTTTTTGGGGTGAAATCATAAAGCAGTTAATTACACAATAGTTTAAAATTGAAACTTCCATTCCAATTGCAAAATTAGATTATAATACTCCATCTGTCCTCTTATACAAGTCGTTTAAGGTTAATTTGAGTAGATTAAGGTGAGATTAATGCTGGCGGTTGAATAAATTTAATAAATAGGTGATTAATATTTTTTTTAAAAAATTCATACAAAAAGTAAAAATAATAAATTATTACTGGCGAGAAATAAGTTTTTTTATTATGATAATGAAGTGATTAATATTTGAAGTTTTGAGGTAGTTGTTGATATTAAATACATATTAAAATTATTATGTGACAAATAAAAATAGATAAAAAATATCGGTTAAATGACATGTTCAAGAGGACAAAGTGAGTATCTATTAAATTTAAAAATTCATTTGTACATTTTCAATTTCTTCAATTATTATTTTTTAAAATTTATTATTCATATCAGGAATTCAAAATAATTTGTATCGGAATAAATAATTTCAAGTAATGAGAAGAAATGGATAATATTTGTAAGTAGAATTACTGTTTGGAATTAATAATACTATTAAGGAGAAACCCAAAAAGGGCCCTGAACTACCACCGCTTACCCAATTGCGGTCAGAACTACCATGATTTCCAAAAAGGGTGCAATGAAAAAAAAATTGGACTGATTTTCTAAATTAAAATGTACTATTACATTCCAAACCTAATATTATTATAAAACTTATATTTGTATGCAAAAATTATGTCATTTGATTATCAAAAGAAGTCGTTTTCTTTATGTGCGCAAAATGATATAATTTATTTTGATAACCAAACAATATAATTTTCGCACACAAATCTAAGTCTTATAATAATATTATGTTAGAAATGTGATGGTAATTTTTATTTTAGAAAATCAATCTATTTTTTTTCATTGCACCTTTTTTGAAAATCATGGTAGTTCTGACCGCAATTGGGTAAGCGGTGATAGTTCAGGTCGCAAAGGTTTTATCCCTACTATTAATACAGACGAGCCAACGCTCTCTTTTTCACAAATCATTTCATCAAACACGTCGACAGCGGCTGCTTCTCCCAAAAATCATCGCCAAAATTTCCAGCCAAAACCCTCTCACACCTCGTCGGCGCCGAATCTCAAAACCCCCCCATTTTCGTACGTTCCCAGGTTCCCGCCATCTTCATCAATCAATCAACCAATCACAGCCCCGCGCTGAAGCCGGGGGTCGCATTCGACGCACCGGATCCGACGGCGAGCTCGAGAATCGTAGAGCGAGCGTCTGGCTTGGTGGATCGGGAAGGGGAGTAATGCGAGAGGGTGGTTGGGTTCATGTTGAGGCGGCTGGGATGGATCATTGGATTGAAGGGTCGGGAGTCGCCGGCTGTGGTGCCTGTTAGGGATTTCAAGAGAGTGGGAGCTATGCTGGAGACGGTTCAGGAGATTGCCGTTTACATTCACAAGTTTCATAATGTTGACCTGCTGCAGCAAGGGTATGGTTGAAAGATGGATTTTTGGGTTTGGTTTGGTTTTCTGTTTTTTTGTTTTTTTTGGTGTTGATGATGATGATGATGCTTTGCTGGCTTTGTGTCTGCAGGTGGTATCAGATTAGGATAACGATGAGGTGGGAGGATAGTGAGGATGCCACTCCCGGGATGCCAGCTAGAGTTGTTCAATACGAAGGTACTTAGTTTTTATTAGAGTGGGCTCGGCTTAGATTACTAGCTTTATTTGGCTCGCTTAGGGTTCCGACATTATATGCAGTAGGGACATTGTGTGTTGACTTGACTATGTGTTAGTTGCATGTTGTGCTGGCTTTTAAAGAATTTTTTGTGTGATGCTTTCTGCAAAGTGCAGATTACATCTTTGTTTTGAAATTTCTAATACTTTCCTTTAGTTAGCTTGTGTGCGGGCTTTGAGTTTACTGAAAGATGTTTTGGTTGTTTAAGGAATAGTTTGTAATTGGAAGTGGCCGTCGTATCATTTTTAGCGTTAGAACCTAATGGGCCTTCCTTTCTTGAACTGCAGCTCCTGATATGGGGGCGGACGATGTGCATGGTGTGTGGAGAATCGATGATGCTGATAACAGTTTCTCAACTCAGCCCTTTCGAATAAAATATATTAGGCAGGATGTTTTACTATCCGTCATGGTGTCATTTAACTTATCTCTTGATAAGTATGAGGTAGCTTCTTCTTTTTAACTTTCCTCTGCTGATTCGTGTATTAGATAGTACACATATTGCAATGCATTTAAGGTTATAGAGAGATGGTTTATTATGTTTCTTATTTCTAGTGATCTTATTTTTGGTTACATCATATCTAAATCCTGAACTGTAATTTGTTTTTCCATACCCCAGTAATATAGTAGAATGCATCGACTTAGAGTGAGATTTCTAAGATGGTGAATTTGCTTGATTATTGATCTTTTATTGTCATCATAACGACTAACAAACAAAATATTCAGGGTCCACCCACATCGGCAATTTTATTGAAGTTTGAGCTTTTTTATACTCCTATTCTAGCTAATGAGTAAGCTTACTTTTCATAATTTTGTATCATACTGTTTGCATATATTCTTCAGTTATTTGCTTATTGTTCAAACTTCATTTTTTTCTATCTAATTCTACATCTCACAGTCCCAAGCATGAGGATTTGTTTTTCAGTATTTAAGACAGCAGCTGACATTTTTCATCCAGGTCCAGCTTGCAAGCTTCTATCGAGGGACCCGCTGCTTCTGTTCATGAATTTTACATTCCTCCGAAAGCTCTGCTTGGGTTGCATTCTTATTGTCCTGTCCATTTTGACTCTTTCCACGCTGCACTTGTTGATGTAACAATACACATAACTGTACTCAAAGCTGTTGTCCACCAGCCTTTTTCGAAGGTATCCAGGTTTGTTACTAGAATCGAATTACGTACTGAATTAATTAGGTTAACTAATACTTAATACCTTTGGCTGATTTTATGAACGTTGTTTCACAGCAGACAAACTTTTTCTTAATGACTATCATATATATCAAAACAATGTAAAATCTAACGGGGATAACATGGGAGGTTCATATCAGTTTTATCATGTCACATCAAAGTTTCCTAACAGTGAAACACACTATTGTTTTATTGTGTGAATATGTGAATTTTTCTGTTTGTTAATGACTTGCCACCATTGTACCGTATCTCGTAAAAATTACTAAGAAGTGAGATATATACTTTTTGTTGATTTTCTCATTGATTCAAGATTTCTTAATGATCTTCATCAGGCTAAAAGTCATATGGCTTCTGTAGGATCAAGCCTTATCGCACTCGTCAAGACATTATTGAGTGCCCGTGAGGTTCTTCTCAAAGAGTTATGTAGGCTTAGCAAAGCAATTGACATAGAAATTGATTTCACTGACTACGAAAAGTTATTTGATGATTCAACTTGTGTTCAGTCTAATTTTCATAAAGAATTGGAGACAATGAAATATGAAACAAGGTTGGGCAATACACAATACGAAGTGGAGGTTAGTACTTGTTTCATGTTATTAACCGATCGAAACTTTAATACAACCTTTTCTGACCCCGCTGTTTAGAATACAGTTGTGCTTTGTTTAGGTTGATCTGTAAATTTTTGCCATTATTCAACAGAACGCTAATGGCGGCATGGATGTTCATAGTGTGGAGATGTTAGAATGGTTGTCGAGTTACTTCAGCTTTGTTGGAAATCAAATGTTATATGTCTGGAATCTGTTACTGAACTTCCACAGGTTTGTTTTCATATATTCTTTTATTTTATTCATGACCTTTCGGTTCAACTAATAAATTCACTTTCCAATAGCTAAAAATAGCAGTCCCCATGCTTTCTTAACTTTGAAGTACTCCTCGGTCGAGCAATTATTTTTTATCTTTAAAAACTGAAAAGGAAAAATTACAGGAAGTATGGGGAAAATAACTTTTTTTTTGGAAGATAATCACAATTTCAAGAAGGATTTTGTATTTATTGTGTGAGCTTGAGAGTATTAGAAAAAGCATGCTTCTAATTGCAATATAATATATGGAGCGTACCTTGCATTCATAGATACGGGGAATGTCTTACTTTAGTCTTCCTTTCTTCAGGATCAACAGAAAGAAATTACTCGAATTTCTACGAGAATCTTGGGCTAATGACAGACGAGCTGAATGGTCTATATGGATGGTGTACTCAAAAGTTGAGATGCCTCACCAATACATAAGTAGCGCAGTTGATGATTCCTCTTACCATGGATCTGGAAGAAAAGGGCCAATATTGCGGAAGCTCACAGATGATGTAATTTTATAGCTTTCTATGATTCACATGAATTACTTGCTTTACGACCCAGATACCCTTAATACTGAAATTAAAAGCTCATTTTGATAATCAATGTTTTTATGCATTTTTTATATTATCATCCAATTTAAATATGAACTCATCATTTACTTTTTTTTTCCTGTTTATATAGCCTGCTCAAGCATCTGCGATGCGTGCTGATCTTCATCGGCGAAGTATAGCTCAGATGAGGGTGAGGACTGAGCAGATCAGACAAGTTGAACTTACCTTTACGTCTTATTTGCACATAGAAGTTCTGATGTCTACCTATATTTTCCAGATCAATAATAGGTCAATTCAAGACATGCAAATATATGGGGATCCTTCTAGAATTCCCATTGTACTTATAGAGCGTGTAATTAATTCACCACTGCGTACAACCAGCGGAAACTCATACTTTTCAAATCTGAGTTACAGAGATGTACCTAGTTTACAAGGTAAATCAGGCTTGAAATCAAGCAGGTTTTCCAACAACCCATCGCCCAGCAATAACTCACAAAATACTCACGTACTGAAGATAGTTGTTTTCGTGCATGGGTTTCAGGTAAGCTCTACATATGTGCCTTCAAGTGGTCATTTACCGCAGCCAGTTTCTTTTGTTAGCATGAAATTATTTTCAGTTCTTCACTACCTTAAATGAGTATTAGCCCGTGCATCTTGCGGCAGTATCTCATTTGTATCAAATTAGTTGCTGAAAGTCCGCGTCGCATTATACCGGGCTCCTGATATTAGGGCTAGTGACTGGAAAAACCAGCTATAGTTCTTGGAAATTAGATTCCATATTATTATTTGTAGGTTTCTTCTAGCATAGTGTTTCGACATTACATTCTAGTTGATGTTATGGTTTGATCTTTGTTTTAATGTTAAGTCACTGTACTATTGTCAGGGTCATCATCTTGATCTGCGACTTGTTCGGAATCAGTGGCTTCTGATAGATCCAAAAGCAGAATTCCTTTTATCAGAAGCAAATGAAGGAAAAACTTCGGAAGATTTTGAGGTCATGGGATTTAGACTGGCACAGGAAGTGATCGCTTTTGTGAAATTGAAAATGGATAGTTTCTCCAAGAAATTTGGGGTTATTGGAAATATCAAACTCAGCTTTGTTGGCCATTCTATTGGAAATCTGATAATCAGAGCTGCGTTGTCAGGTACTTGAGCTCAATCCCTCAAACAACTTCAATCAACTTCGATTAACGATAACTATGTTTAATTTTTTTTGGCAGAGGGCATCATGGAACCATATCTGAGACATTTGTATACGTATGTTTCTGTATCTGGTCCGCACTTGGGGTACATGTACAGTTCAAACTCGATATTCAATTCGGGTTTATGGTTGTTAAAGAAGTTCAAAAATACACAGTGCATACACCAGCTTACTTTCACCGATGATCCAGATCTCCGAAACACATTCTTGTATAAACTTTGCAAGGTAAGTGCCCAAGTTCTTTAGAATTGTCATGCAGAAACGAATCTTGTTAATTGCTGATGTGGAAATTAAGAAAACAATGTCGGTTACATATGTTTTCTATTTTTTGCAGCAAAAAACGCTGGATAACTTCAGGAATATAATTCTCTTATCGTCACCCCAGGTATTTTTTTCGTTTCCATATTCGAGCACAGTATATTAATCAAATACATACTGGAATACTAGTAGAGCTTGTTTGAGTGATTTTCGAATATGTATAGCGCGAATAATTATGGCGTTATTCTCATCTGTTACTCAGGATGGATATGTTCCCTATCACTCTGCCCGAATCGAGGTTTGTGCGGCCTCCTCGGCAGACTACTCCAAAAAGGGTAAAATTTTCTTGGAGATGCTGAATGAATGCTTGGACCAGATCCGCACTCACTCCTCCGAACACCGCCGAATATTCATGAGATGTGATGTAAACTTTGATGTCTCTTCACATGGAAGAAACCTCAACACCTTCATCGGCCGAGCTGCTCATATAGAATTTCTCGAGGCTGATATGTTTGCGAGGTTCATAATGTGGTCTTTTCCAGAACTATTCCGATAGCCATGCACCCTTATATATTCCTTCTTTCACCCCCAGCATTCCCCGGCCTCCTAACTCTGATTATCCCACTTCAGCCGCTTGAAGATGATGTTATGTTTATTTATAGATATTGTACACGGCAGGCTGACGAAAGCTCGGACTGCATTTTTGGGAAGCCAAGGGGACAGACTGACAAACAGCCGGTACTGTGAATTTAAGTCTCATAAAAGCTAAATCGCTCCGTTGATCAGGCTCTGTATAGAAAGTGATTGCCAGCAATGTAATTACTTAGACAGGTTAGACACTGACATTGTACCATGGCTTGTGCTGGTGTCACGAGATTGAATCTCGCTCTCAAATTTTTAATGGTCATTTGGGACTCTCTAGCCCACTCAAAAGCTCCACTAAACAACACAAAATGTTATCAACAAGGTGTGGTATTGGGTGTTGTCTAACAACCTCAAGGTTCTGGAACAAATGAGAGTTTCTGTACTTGTAATGACCATTGATGTCCAAAAAAAACACACAATACATAAGTACTGGTGAGGATGATTTTCTGAATGAAACTAAATGAGGAAGAGGCATGATTCTTATATAAACCTAACTTTTGTACCACTTTGCTATTGAAAAGACACGAAAAATGTTCAAAAAAGTACCTTTTTTTTAAAACACATAAATCCCTAAGCCTTAAGCAACTATGATGACTTGATACATCTTTTGTCACTCTTAAATATAATCTAAAGTCGCTTTGGTCAAATTCTTTAAAAATTCAAGTTATCATCCATACGCTCCACACATGCCTAATCGGTTCCTGAAAATTATGTAAATGCCTTGATCTTCCGGCCGTCTCGTGTCGTGCATTATGCGTTCTAATTCCTTGTCTAAGCCTTAAGCTCCAGCGGATCTAAATTAGGCCCCACGCCTCAACCGAAACCCCAATGAGTTATCCTTTGATCCAGGTTTGCCCTAATACTTTCTTTTAACCATTCTAAGGCTCTCGAATGTCTAAACTTTCGCCCACTGCCGTTTTTACTTGGTCCGAATATTTTCTTTGATCCATTCTAAAATCCTCGAATGTCCAAGCTTTCGCCTACTGCTTCTGCCCTTTCCTGAACAATCTTTCTCGCAAACTATGTCTTGTTCTTCTTCGATCATTCCTTGGACAAATGACTCATTCCCTGTTCAATTCAGCCCTACCCACCCCATAAACTGTACTCCAAGATACTTGCATTCCCTGTTAATCCTCACCATTCAAACCTAATTCTCTTGCATTCCCAGCGGTGACAGCTGGCATAGTTCTCATAACTTGGAAGATCTTCAAGCTCCTGCTAGGTGCTTCATCCATCAACTAGCTCTAGTTTGTTGTTCAAACCATGACAGGTCAAGAAAGTCCGGAAGTTCAACTAGTTATATTTAAGCTAAGTTGGAGCTCTAAGCTCATCTACAACTCAATCCGAACTTTGACAGTGATCCAACTTGAATCCTTCAATATGTTTACATTAGATGCCTGAACAAATCTGAAGTACAAAACATAGGTTAAGATAAGGACCTGGCTCTTCAGAAACCTAAGAATCTGCTTCTTGAGATCCGCTAAGATGAGCAGGCTGTTACATTGTGACTAATCTTGCAGAGAAGTTTTTATGGGTTGTAAAAGACTTGACAACAACAACAACTGTAATGTTCTATTACTGACTGCCCTAGTCGTCATTGCTTCAGCTCTGTGATGATGACCTTCCATTAACTTCGCCTACTCGCAAGCCAATTTGGTGTCGAAGCTGCTCAGGCAGATTGCAAACGCCTGAAATGCCGACAAGGGGTATTTGTAGTCCATGGTGAACAGGTCCTTCTCGACCTTGCCGAATTGCAGAATGATCTTGTCGTGTTCAGGCGGTGTCGGTCCTAGCTGAGAGGGCGCAGTCGCAGCCCCGGCTCCAGCCCCCACCGCTGCAGCTGGAGGAGCAGCTGACTGCGTGGCCGCAATCAATTGGAAGTTCTTGACAGACGCAACGGTCACTCTCCCGCGGAAATTCAAGCACCAGCATTGCAACTGTTCGTGCCACCTCGGCGGCTTGTTTTTCAGAACTAGCGGTTTAGGCTTGTTTTCACCTCCGTCTTCCTCACCGGTTCCGAGCGCACCCATTTCAGAAAATCGCGAGCTGCTGAAGTCAGTGGAGCAGTCCAGAGACTTGGAGAAAGACACGCTTCCGAAAGAGTCTTCGAGATAGCGCGGCATGAGTTGTGGCTGACCCGGGACGCTGCCGCCAACCTCCAGAGCTGAGGCTGGGATAGAGTGCATGATGCAGTTCATCCTGCGCGGCCCCCTCGTTCCGAGAACATTCAGCTCGTAGGTGACTTGAGAAATGTTGTAGCTGCCAGTCGGGACTTTTGGAGATACCTTTTTTGACAGAAATCTACGGCTCGTTCGCCCGGAAGATGACGGGAAGTGAGTGCATGCCTGAGGAGGCTGCGTGTCGTAGATAATGAATTTTGTACCAAGGAAATTAGACCTGAAAATAAAATAACTCGATGAAAATAATTCACAGAAAGTTCAAGATTTTAATATAATACATGCAAACATGCTACGAATATATTCACTATGTGCGAAATCTGATCAAGTAACAAAAAACATTAATGCTTTACTCAAAAAATTACTCGGTAAAAACCTGCAGATATTCCACGTGCGACAAAAAGCATAAAACATGCTGCGAAAATATTTAATAGAACCGAAATCCAATCAAGTTTGACTTTTTGATTTTACTCATCAAAATTATACCTTAGCTTTCCAATGTAACTGCTGCTAGAGCGTGAAATATTGTCGGCGTCCATGGAGATAATGTACTCTGTGTAAGTAGTTCGGCGATTTCTCCTGGCAGATAGAAGGAATTTTCCGTTCTCAACGAGCAAAGCTGCCACGCAAATATCACGGAATCAGATAGAGAATGAATGAACATATCGATTTAATTTAATTATAATGAAGTATACGGGAATATAAGAGCACAAAGATAACATCAAGCAGCGTCGTACAGTTGATGAAAATGTAGATCACGAAGATAATATCTTGCAACATCGTTTAGCTAACGAAAATACTTACCGGGGCTGAGATAAAGGAAAAGATGATAAGTCATGTTGGCTTTGTCGCGTTTGATAAAGCACTGAATGGTCCCATCACGAGAGCCAGGCTGAGATCGAATAGCATGTACTTGGTCAACACGTAAAGCCCAAAAAATTAAACTTCGTTTTAAATGGAAGATTCGATAGTTAAATAACGCCATAGAAAATATTCTACCTGCTTCAGCGAGACTGGGAACGTAAGCTTTCCGCAAAATTCGGGGCTTCTGACGATTTCTTTACACATGATCCTCCACGACCTGCACACGGCAGCGCAAGCGACAACATGTTTCCTCGCAGGCCAAGTGCTCTCGCTCTCCTCCAACCTTTTAATCACGTCGAGAAGCAGCTCCGGAGGAAGGTTAGCCCAGCGACTGTTTTGTACCATTTCAGGCTGTTCGTGCAGCTCGTGAACTGATCCATGAGACTTCCCACGGTGGTGGCCACCGAGGATCCTCACATCAAAACTCCTCCTCGACAAACTCCCGAAACTATCCCTTACGTCACGCACTATGCTACGAAACGACATTTTTTGAACTCGTCTGATAATGTAATAACAATAAGATAGCTGAATCTCCGCACAACCGCTCTACCTCAGCATTAAGCCCGATTATAAATGCCCCTGCACATAAACCGAACATTACGGGTAAGGTAAACCGAAAACGGTAACATGAATATGTCAACTGCTCAGCATAAACACTCAAAAACAAAAACTCAAAATCAGATCACTCGATTTCCAATTCAAATCCAAATTGTGCCAGATATTATTCAAAGGCACCCAAATTTGGATCGCAATCAAATACCTTGAACTTCAAAATATCATCGAAGCTACAATATACGAAGATATACGCAAACACGGCAACAAAATCAGTCAGATTTGAGCCTCTGTGAGTCAACATAGGCTCACGAAAGAGCTGAATCAAAACACCATATCCTCCACAAATGGCCAAGATCTGGCAAATTAGCAGCTCAACTCTCAGCAAACCATACAATTTGAAATCTCAAATTTCCCACTAAAAGCCTACAATTCCATCTATATCTACACCCCCCCAATCCACCAATCTTTCTCTCTTATCCAAATCTCACAACCTATTGACACCTCAAAACCAAAAAGCCCCAAAATCACCCCAATCTCAAATCTTCACCACAAGCTCAAATCTTTCTGAAACCCCATGTCACCAAACCCCAAAAAGCCCCAAAATTTCACCTCAGCCCGGCAACCCCACCATCCAAACCGACCCCCAACTCCCAAATCCGACCTCCAACCGCATCAAAATCCGCAGATCTACAGACCTAAACCCCCCAATTCATCACCCCAGCGTCAAATCCAAACCACCCAAACCCTAAAAACAACACAAATCTCAAAACCAGAGACAGACAAAGACGAACGTCAACCTGAAAAGCCTGCTGCAGGCTGATGGATGGACACCAGTTAAGTTTGTGAGGCGGGTTTCCGACGTTCGGTCGTTCGCCGTTTCTGCACGCGCTGACGATAATATTGTTGGTGTCGCCGATGTTGTCGTTCTTCTATTCTTCTTCCTCTCTCTTTCTCTCTCTCTCGCTGCGGATTCCAAAGCCTAAGTTAAATCTGGTTCACGGACTGACCGAGACATCAACTGCTTTATCATCCGCCAACACCACACCCATACAAATTAATTAATCTTATAAATTAATTACCTGTTAATTAAGTCCAATCCCGTGATTAGTGTGTTGACATATTACTTATTAGGGTTTGCAGAATGAATAAACCAGAATTTCTTATCGAATTTATTTTGCTCAATAAAAATTGTGGAGATGAGAGAGATTGAGGGAATTGACCGTATAAATATTTGGAGCCTTTCGATTTTGACATTGATGTCAACAAGTTATTGGAGCTTCATGGGAAGTTTCCCACCATTTTATCAGCATAACTCGGCTGATTTATTGAGTGAAGTTGGCAAGTGAATTCAAAAATAATTATAATAATAAGTGAATTCCAATTTAAATGACCAATTTCGTATTGTCACATTTACATTACTAAACATTAAAATTTAACTTTTAAAAGTGGTGAGAGGTCGGATAGTATATTTTTTTTACTATGTTCAAAGGTTGCATATCTAAAATTTAGAGATAAAACTCAAAAGGGTCTCTGAACTACCACCACTTACCGAATTGCGGTCAGAACTATCACGATTTTCAAAAAGAGTGCGATGAAAAAAAAATTAGACTGATTTTCTAAAATAAAATTTACCATTATATTTTTTAACTAATATTATTATAAGATTAAGATTTGTGTGCAAAAATTACGTCGTTTGGTTATCAAAATAAATTATATCGTTTTGCGCACATTAAAAAAATGACGTCTTTTAATAACCAAACGACGTATTTTTCACACACAAATCTAAGTTTTATAATAATATTAGTTTTAAAATGTACTAGTGAATTTTATTTTAGAAAATCAGTCCAATTTTTTTTCATCGTGCCCTTTTTGAAAATCGTGGTAGTTCTGACCGCAATTGGGTAAGCGGTGGTAGTTCAGGGCCCCTTTTGGGTTTTTCCCCTAAAATTTAAATCTTGGAATTATTAGACAACACATTTACACTATGTTTGGTTTAGAAAAAATTTGAGGGAAAGAAAAATTTGAGAGAAAATGAAAATGAATCATTTGTTTGGTTTGGAAAAAATTGGGGATGGAAAATTTAGTACTTTCCAAACAAAAATTCCACCTCAAACCAAACAAGAGGAAAATAAAATAAATTTTATGAGGGATTTATTTTTCCTCAAATTTTCCTTTTCCTTCCATTTTCCTTAAACCAAACACAGCCTTAGACAATAGGCCAACACCTTGTCGGTGGGTCGGACGGTATAAAAACATAATTTTGTTATTTTTTATTTAAATATTTTAGAAGGTTTAAGACATAATCCTATGTACTCTAAGTACGTGATCAAGTGTTGAGCAATGGATGATCAAATTTGGGACGAAGATGCATTTACAAGAAGGATGATTGTGACATGTGCTTGATTCAATGTGAGCTGACATATTACCAAAAATTGGACATCTCATTGAAAATGGCTACTCAATTCTACATCGTAGAGGTAGTCTAGGTATGAAATGGAGATGATTTTTTGACTTTATGGTGATGCATAGGGAGGGAGAAGACTTTGAAAATGAGAGGTTATAATAATTGATGGACAAATTTTCACCAATTGCACGTGTTTGTCTCTTCAAATTGGATTTTTGTCGACCCTTTTGCCAAATTTTGAAGTCTGGATTTTATTGTAGATGAGTGAGTGCCAATGTGAATACATTCTTTAGTGGTTGAGATGTATCAATTTGATTATGGTAGTGCATGTTGTCTTTGTGACTCGTCTCTAGCATTGAGTCAAATATCTAGTAAATTTAAGGAGATATTTTCTCCTAGGCATCTTGAGCTAAGAGATACTCACTTGAAATGATCAAATTCATTACTTTTGGTGAAAGTATTTTGATTTAATGACTAGTTTATATATATAGGGGGTTTTATTGGGAACTCAATATTTGGTGAGAACCGAGAACTGATTTTAGGCGGTTAGATGGGACGATTCAAAGGTTAGGAAAGGTGGACAGGTGGCATGTGTTTGTGTGTGGAGATGATGACATATCATGTGTTGGAGGCAAAATGGGGAGAGTAAAGTCACAATCTATTTTCTCTCGTACACACTCAAACTCACCCAAAAACAATCCCCTCTCCAACAAACTCATTTCTCTCTTCCCAAACCTATTTCTCTCTCAACCAAATATATTTCTCCCTCTCCAACAAACCCATTTTGTGTCTCGTGTTTTCAATTTTTTTTATTTTTTACGTTTGTATTGTGTGGTGTTTCTTGTGTTTTAAGCTTTTCATGTTTTTTGTCCGTCCTGTGTGTTTTATATCTTGTGTGTTTGTGTTTTGTGTCTCATGTGTTTTCTATTTTCTGTCTTGTGTGTTTGTGTTTTGAGTCCGTGTCTTGTGTTTCTTGTGTTTGTGTTTTGTGTGTTGCGAGAAATGTGTCAAGTCATATAAGGTCATGTCAAGTCACGTAAAACACAAAACGTTAAATAAAAAGTACTAAAACTGAACTAAAAAACCCAAAACAATGATTGAACATATGTTTAGTATTCAACCCCGATATTGAACATAGCACAAAACACAACACACAACACGCAAATAAAACACAACACACAACCCTAACCCTAAACCCTAAACACAAAAAATACATCACACAAAAACACAAGATACATCACACAAAATCCAAAAAACACAAGATACGGACACAAAACACAAGACACAAAAAACACAAGAAACAAAACACAAACAGACAAAGACACAAAACACCTACTAACAGCAACTAGATGTGTGAAAATCTACACAAAGCTGCCAACTTTACATTGGATTCAAAACCGCAACAAGCAATTCAAAGTTCACGACACTCACTCATACATAAAACAAACCCACAAATCCTCTTAATTTCTACTAAAAATAGAAACACATAAAACATACAAACCCATATAACCTACAAACCCACAATTCAGAAATCCATTCGAGAGAACAAGTAGAGTAAGCCACAAATCCACAACCCAGAAAACCTACAAACTCACAAACCCAAAAATTCTCTTAATTTCTACTGAAAATAAAACACATAAAATATACAAATCCACATAACCTACAAATCCACAACCCAGAAATCCATTCGAGAGAACAAGTAGTGGAAGCCACAAATCCACAACCCAGAAAACCCACAAACCGACAAATCCTCTTAATTTCTACTGAAAATCGAAATACATAAAACATACAAACCCACATAACCTACAAACTCACAATCCAGAAATCCATTCGAGACAACAAGTAGAGGAAGCCACAAATCCACAACCCAGAAAATCCACAAACCCACAATCCTCTTAATTTCTACTGAAAATCAAAACACATAAAACATACAAACTCATATAACCTACAAACCTACAACCCAAAAATCCATTCGAAAGAACAAGTAGAGGAAGCCACAAATCCACAACCCAGAAAACTCATAAACTCAAAAACTCACAAATCCTCTTTCTAGTTAAAATCGAAAAAGACATTTGAAAGGCAATATATGAAGTGACTCACTATCTAGAAAAATCCAACTTTTCAAAAAACTCTCTTACCCAAAATACCCCTTATCTTGCTTTTCCAACAAAAAGTAAGTGGTATTATCCACCATAGGATTCAAACGATCAAAAGGTCATCAACTAGTTCGTAGTTCTCACACCAAAATGGGGTTCCAAATGGAACCTCCCTATATATAGAGAGAGAGGTTGGATCGTGAGAACCTCCTTAAGTTGAGAACCTTGTGGACAATTCTGGGCCAATCATTTTCAGCATAAAACGACCGTGTTTTGATCATTATAAATTTATTTTTGTAACTTCATTTAATATACCTGTTAATTATTTTTAGTAACATATTATCTTTAATTGTCGTGATATTTATTGGAGCAAATTACTCTTGATTGATTTTATCTCTCTCCTCATAATCACTTATTTTATCTCTCTCCTCATAATCACTTATTTTTAGTAACAAATATTCATCATTATAATTGTTGATTTTTAGTGAATTTTATATGTTCACCATTATTGTACATATTTGAATAGTGAACATGGTTTTAAATTTTGAAAATTACTGAATTTTTGATATTTGTTATGAATTTGAATAATGTTTTTGATAGTGAACATCTGTTTTTGCAATGTACTAAAATGAATTGGGTTTTGACAGTGAATATGTTCACCATCAATATTCACTAACACAATAAAAAAAAGAAATATCATAAAAATTCAGAAAAAAATGTTCACTACCAAAAATTGCAAAAATATTCACTAAAGCCTACAAAATACGTAATTCACGATGGTGAACATTGATTAAAAAATTTAAAAAACTAATATTCAATTATCAAATTGTAAAATATAGAACAAAATATTAAAACATTAATGATACTTAATGAAATATAATACATAAATACACTTTCCAAATATGTTACATTTAATGAGTGTCAAATAATAAATAAACTTAAAAAAGGTAATAAAATGATTGGTTCATAATTGTCCACAACGGTTCTCAACGGATCCTTCCCATATATATATATATATATAAATTACATTGTTCAGTTACACACTACTTTTTACCATGTGTATATATATTTATATGGGAGGAATCCGTTGCGAACACTTAAACTGAGGATAAATTGTGAACGATTATGGACTACTCATTTTGTTTTCTTTTTAAAATTTATATATTATGCTTCATTAATTACTTAAAAATCATTAAATGCGACATATATAGAAATATATGATTATGTGCTATATTTAATAAAGTGTCATTAATAAGAATGCTTTAATTTTTTATTTTTTTGTATTTTACATTTTAATCCGTCACATATTGTTCATTATCACGTATTTGATTATGTGTGTTGGTTCTTCTATAATGATTTTATAATTTCACTTTGGTGCACAATCTGTGAGCGCATCAAAAAATCAGTAGAAACCCACAAATTGAATGATCACAAAAATGTCGAATATATGGAACAAAAATATATTATAAAAAATATATTTACTGTTTCTATCAAAAACCAAAAAATCCAGGCGTTCACCATCGCACGTTCACCGGCGTATGCCTCCCTCTACATATCCTTCACACCTCACACCTTTATAGCTCCCTCTGCAGCTCCTACCATCAGACCCTGGGCGGATGTTTCATGAGTAACCTACCTCGCTCTACAACTACTTCTCACACATTCACCGTCAAACATTCACCTTCGCCACCTCACTCTACAACTCCTTCCGCCAGATCTGGGTGTATTCCATGAATCATCAACCTCCCTCTGCAGCTCCTACCATCAGATCTGGGCGGCAGTTCCATGAATCACCTCTTTCACACCTCTTTCAGCTGTGCCTCCTCCCGTTCCATGATTCATGGATCCGGTAGGGCAGCCGCCAGATCTGATAAAAACGAGATGCAACCGTAATTTTAGTGGTGATTCAACACATATCCATTTGAGAAGCGTGGAATGTGAAGCAGGGATGGTGAAAAAGAAGTGATTTTGATGAGTTTTTGAGGCTTATTTGGATGAACCCACCAGCGACAGTAGGGTAGGAGGCTACGGAAAGGTGATTGTTAACGATGCGTCGTACGTAGTGGGTGATTGTTGCTTTCTTGGCAGAGATGGTGGTGGGTTTGGTTGAGGGAGAAGAGAATATGGGAAAGGATGAGATTTGAACGAGATAGGGAGATAAATTTAAATAAAGAAATTAAGAGAGAATAAAATAAAAGATATGATTTGAGGAGAGAATTGCGACTGCAATTCAATTTGTGGAGAATATAGAAGGAAGTTACTAAAGATAATTACAAGAGACATATTAAATAAAGTTAAATTAAGAGGGTCATCCAATCAAAACACAGTCGTTTTATGTACATAATAATTGGTTTAGATTTGTCCACAACTTATCCTCAGTTTAAATGTTCACAACTGACCAATCCCTATATATATATATATATATACATAGGGAGTGGATCAAATGAAAACCACTTTGGATATGTAAACTGTGAACTAATCATATCCTTTAATCATAAATCATCCTACGGTCAACATAATTTCAAATTAATGTTTAATTATTGATTTTTTATTAACTACATATTATCAAGATATTGTTTCCTTAATTGTCGCCACCATATCTCTTATCTCTTATAAATCATCCTCTTCATCTCCAAATCTACCAAGTTAGGTTTATGTGGGTTTTAACGCACGCTCTCGACATCAAAGGTGGCAAGGTCGGCTTCGTCATCGAGGACAACGGCAGCAACACCACCGCCACATTCATCAAATCGGATGAAGAAATCCCCTACAACATCTCCCGTTCATCCACATCAGCAACCTGCTGCCCTCTTCCGAGGCTGAGGCGTCGGTTTCTGCTCCCAGCGCCTTGAACCTCACTGCCCAAATATCGACTCACGGATCCCAGTCGTAGTTGGTGCACATCTGCGTTTCTGAGTTTTAAATAGAGCACATCTGTGTTTCTGGGTTTAAATAGGTTCACATCTGTGTTTCTGAATTTTAAATAGATGCACATCTGTGTTTCTGGGTTTTAAATAAATGCACATCTGTGTTTCTGTGTTTCACGAATCCTAGTCATAGTTGGTGCACATCTGTGTTTTCTGGTGCACATCTGTGTTTCTGGGTTTGAATAGGTGCACATCTGTGTTTCTGGGTTTTAAATAGATGCACATCTGTGTTTCTGTGTTTCACGGATCCCAGTCATAGTTGGTGCACATCTGTGTTTCTGGATTTAAATAGGTGCACATCTGTGTTTTTAAGATGAGATGAAAAAATCAGAACGATTTCCGATTTAAAGAAGAGAGAAAAACTCATTCAAAGTAGTGAGAAAAAATTAAACGTTTCATTATTCTAAATTTAAAGGAGAGAATCAAGGAATAAATCTAACAAAGCATAAATAAGATATTAATTATATTTTTGAAAAAATAAATAATAAATCTATAAAAATTCATGTCCATCGGATGAAATACAATCAACGAATATGATTTGTTCACAGTTTACATATTCAGGAGGGTTTTCACAGGATCCGCCCCCTACATACATATATATATATACATATAGAGGGTGGATCAGTTGAGAACCTTCTCAAGTTGAGAACCTTGTGGACAAACGTGGACCAATCATTCTATGTGCAAAACGACCGTGTTTTGATATTTATAAATCTTGTTTTATAACTTCATTCATTATATCCTATTAATTATTTTTAATACATATTTTTTTTAATTAGCATGATATTTAATGAGAGGAAATTACTCAATGATTGATTAGTTTTGTCTCTCTTCCTCAATCGCATATTTCTCTCACTCTCTTCCTTTTTCTTCTCCACAACAAAATCCAGCCACAACACCTCAATCGAAAGTAACCTCTCCGCCTTCGATCCGAGCCCTCGAGTTTTTTCGCCAAGCCAAGCTGACCGTTTTGCTGTCTTCGATCCACCAATATCAAAGGTTCTACCTTTACGCATTCTAATCTAATTTTCACCAAATGGGTAAGCCAATTTTCTTGTATAACACATTCTGTCTCCCTCCAATCCCCAATCTCACAAAACCCTAATTTTATTCCAACCATGTCTAGCCGCAGAAGGGGATGTGAAGGATTCAACAAGGGCAGCACCAAACGTCATGAATTAGGGTAACCGGATCCGCCTCGCCTTCACGCCTTTGCTTCCATGGCTTATAGATTCTCAAGATCTGATGACTCTGCTCCTCTTCTCTCGAATCGGATAACCGCAGTTGGAATTCAGACTGTAGATCGGCAGATCTGTGAGATGTTTCTGGTCAATTTACTCTCGCAGTGAACATCTATCGTGTTCACCGTTATAATTTACTCCGCTCCTCTACTTCCATTATAATTGTTTACTTTTTCTGTTAATATATTGTTAATTCATCGTATTCACCGTTATTTGTACTCATTCTGAATAGTCAACATGTTTCAAATTTTGAAAATTACTGATTTTTTAATATTTGTATGAGTTTTGGATAATTTTTTCAATAGTGAACATAAAAAAAAGAGTTTCGACAGCGAACATGTTTTGGATAATTTTTCAATAGTGAACATGTTTCAAATTTTGAAACATTACTGATTTTTTGATATTTTTATGACTTTTGGATAATTTTTTCAACACTGAACATCTATTTTGCAATATACTTTCGACAGTAAACATGTTCAACACAGTGTTCACTATCATAATATAAAATAAAATCTGTACAAACTCAGAGATAAAAATGTTTACTATTAAGAAATAAAAAAAATATTTTACTATCTATTCATTATTCTAAAAAATATTATTAAAAATTATAACTCAGAAAAAATCTGAAAATATTCACTATCTAAAAATTCATAAAATACGAAATGGTGAACATTCACTAAAAGAAAATACAAAAAAATGTATTTAATGATCAAATTATTAACTATGAAAAAAATATTTAAATATTAATGATACTTAGTTAAAATTATCAATAATTACATTTTCCATATTAGTCACATTTAATGAATGTTAAATAAATAAATAAAGTACAATAAATAAACTTAAATAAGGAAACAAAATGATTGGTCCAGAATTGTTCACAACGGTTCTCAACTTAAGAAGGTTCTCAACGGATCCTTAAGTTACACACTACTTTTTACCATGTATACAAATCTAAATGTCCACATCTCTTTTCAATTTGAACCTAACTCTTACTGATTCAGTGACTAGTTTTTTGCGTGCAACAAGTTAAATGAAATGAAAGAGAGTATGATTTACTCCATCTGTAAAGTAGCTGGTAAAATTTGAGTGGTTTAAAAAATATTTAATATTAGTGGTTGACAAATTTAATAGGTTTGTATTTAATGTAGTTTTTTAAATTTTAATTGATGGATTATTACTGGTGTGAAATTATTAATTATGATAATGAAAAGATTAATGTTTGAAGTTTGTGATAGTTGCAGATATTAAATATTTACAGAGAAAATAATAAATAATAAATGAAAATAGACAAATAAATTTGATTAAGCGAACATTACTAAATTTTAAGATGAGTGGATATCTAAAGCTGAACTAGCTAGTAGACAGAGAGAACAAATCATTTGGTTTTTACTACCATACTCAAATCCAACTTTTACTCTATCAATTTTGATCTGTTTTCACTGATGCTTTTGGCAAACTTGTTATGGGGTCAGCCTTCTCCTTCTCCTTCTCCTCATTACAAATCGCAGACATGGCCGGAGGATCGACCACGACCATGATCTCCACCGGCTCCACCCTGGCCGGATGATCAAATGTTGCGACAGTAGACTCGGCCATTGCTCTCGCCTCCTCGCCCTTCCCCCACAACACCGTGTAGAGCCCGAACACTATAAGCACCGATCCCAAAACGCTGCCAAAAGTACAAATTCCAATTCAGCTGTCAAATCAATTGAGAAAGATTTAATCGATGATCATTGAATAATCGAATCAAACATGTCCCCAAGAACAAAATGTTATAGCTCAAGTTCAATCATGCACCTTCCAAGATGGAGCCTCTCATCAAGCACCAATGAGCCTGCAATTGCTACAAGTATGAGCATGAGAGGGCTGAACACCGAGACGAACAGCGGCCCCTTCAGACGGACGCACCATGCTATTAGCGCCACCGCCACCCCCGAAGCCATAATCCCCTATAAGTTTAACCAGACCGATTGTCAAAAGCAGGAGTCGAGCAGAAAAAGTATTAAGAGAGGTCAATAACATAAAAATTCATAATTTCTATGAGCTTGAACAAAAATCAATTAATGTTTATCACATATCAATTTAAATTTTTAATATAAATTCTGATATACAAAATCAGTATGAAAAATCTTACGGAGAATACAACGGTGAGAAGCCGAATGTCCCATCCCAACCTCCACCGGCCCAAATCTCTCTCGGTGTAGAACGCGTAAGTTACGCTCTGCACCGAGGCCATCAGGCTCATAAGAGCCGTGCTCGAGTAAGGATAAGGGTACCTCTTGCTGACCTTGGCTTGCACGATCAGCCAAGCGGCGAAAGCGAAGCAGCAGCCGATGGCCAGCAGGGCTCCCAGCGCCTGGTCATGGCGCAAACCGGACGCATCGCCACGGCCGCTTCGAGTCCCGTCCATCAGGTCGATGTGGGTTGACCACGGGTTGACCTCCACTCCTTTGTAAAATGTGAGCACCATCGCGCCGCAGATTCCTACGGCCGTGCCCGCCACTTTCGCCTTCCCTCCCATGCTTCCCAGCCCCAGCTTCTCCAGGCGGAAGCTGACGGCTAGCACGAAGGTGATGGCCGGGACTAGGTTTGTCATGGCCGAGACGAATGTGGCCGAGGTCAACGCCAGGCTTCCTATGTACATGTTCTGGTACAATGCTCCCCTACAACATAAATCCACAAACTCATCAAACAGAGCTCTCGTGCCTTAATTGCATCATAATATTCTAAAATATGGATGATAAATTAGATTTATTTTACAAACTATTATCTATCTTTCCATATTTTTATATCATTTTTCTCATATAGTTTTTTTAATTTCAAATTTATCATTTTTGAAGAAAAAGACAGTTGTAAATCCCGTTAGTGATCATATAAAAAAATAAAATCATGATTTCAAACCATTATTTTCTTTTATAAAACTGCAGCTTGCTACTCCGATTTAGGTGTCTTCTAAACTATTTATTGTTAGGAAAATCACATAATTCAAACGGGTGAACTTACAAAACACAAAACCACGGTTTGATACTACGGATTTCTTAAGGAAAATTATTGGGTTTTTCAAATATGATAGATTTGAAATTAAAAAGAATTGTATAGTAGCGGAAATATATAAAACTTATAAAAGTTTTTAAAAAAATCAATAAAATTGTGATACGAAAATATTAACGAAATGACATTCAGTATGGATTTATTCATTATCACAATATGTATCTTAATATTTCATGAAAAACGATCAATCAGACCATCTTCTTAAAAATAGATGCGAGTGATATAGTGGAAGCTCACCCAAATAGTCCACTAAGAAATGTTTGGAAGATGACCATCCATGTGATCCTCGGGATACTTCTCCTGCAAAACCAATTCACATTCTTCAATTTCATCCCTTAAATTCCAATGTTTGATCATCTCATCTAATTCTATTTCGACACAGATAAAATATCTCATTTCGGCACTTAATGTATGATACTAGAAGAAGTGTGATATATATGTTGCTGACCGGCTTTCGAAGACGAGGGCTAGAGGAACCATGAATGCCGCGGCGAAGAGTAACCGATAAGCCACGAGAACTCTCAGGTTCATCCCGTCGTTTGCGGCCAGCTTGTAGAACACGTTCACTCCTGCGTACAATGTTTGCACCACCACCATCAACGCCGCCGGCTTCGCTCCCTCCAAGACCCTCCTCGCAGCTCGTCCGGCTCCCATTAGTATGTAATATTGAGCTGATCAGCAAGTAGCTAGGTGAAGAGAGTGTGTAGAGAGTGAAGATGTTTGATTGAGTGTGTGAGGGTTAGGAGGAGACATTGGACGTATTTATAGTCAAATTTGAGTTGAATAGAAACAGACCCTAAAGTGAAAAGCTAGCTTCGGACCCAGAAAGAAGGGTGCAGGTTCAATGAAAGCCCCCTCCCATGTTATGTCAATGGGATGTTTTTCAGCAAGTGGATTCTTGTTTGAGTTGATGATCATAAAGCGAGCTCACAAAACAGTAATATATAACAATACAATGCATGAATAAATTCTTCTTAGTGTTCTTCTAACATGGGTGACTTGAGTTGGTGGTGGTAGCTAGATTAATTGATTATCAAATCAACTCTTACATTTTAGATTTTGGATTAGAATTCGAGCTACGTCAACATAGCATCAGAGGCGGCACCATTAGGCAGCCGCCCTCTAATTCCACCTAAAATTTCTCTATTTATAGAAAAATAAAATTTTTGGAACCCATAGCATTACATATGTGAACTAAGCCGTCAAATTTGTGTGAGGGCTCTCCCCCAAAAAATTGGATTATCCGGTTCCAAAAGTAAAAAATCTTCTCAAGTACAATAAACAAGTCTCTTTATATGCATGCACCTTCCACGTGCTTGTTTGTCTGGATGTTGATGATCTATCATGTGAATCATGAATTGATTAGTGAAGAGGTGTTATGTGATAATTTGATTAGTTAGATGTAAAATTAATTTTTTTTTACAATCAATCAGTATTTACTCACCATCTGGGCCAGCTTAGACCCAGTGCAATTGAATCAGGTGTACTGGGCTTCCAAATTTGTTAAGGCTCCCAATTTTTTTAAATTTTCTCTTCTGTTCTAATTTTATAAATCCTAACAAAAAAATCTAAGAGAGCAAAAAAGGAGACGGCGGCCTTTTCTAAAGCTCCAAATATTTAAGACTCATATTTGTATAAGGCCCCAAAACCTTTGAACTGACCATTATTACCATGAGTCTCTTTTAACTTGTCAACTTATATCAACTCTCGAATAATGGTTGACAGGGTTTCATTTCATTTGCGGGTAAGTGGATGACGGCGTCGTTTTCGCTTGCTTCCGTGTTATTCCAAACATCAAAAGCGAATGCAGCTGCAACGAAGGAGTGTTTGTATGTAATGCGGCGGCTGAGAGTCGGAGCTCGGAAGCTGACGGGGTCCACATCAGCAACGGCATTAGAGACTAGTGTCTGACTGTCGATCCATCTCCATCATGCACGATACACTCATGTTACACTTGCACATGCTCTTGCTTTGTCTGACGACACTGTTGCGGATTCAACTATGATGTTCCACCACGCACTTTAAGGCTTGATTATATGAATGTGTAAAGCTTGGCCGATGGATAAGAAGATGCCATTTTAATGGATGGAAGTGAGCATCGAAGAGAAGAGATGAATCGAAGAAGCAAACCAACCAGGACTTTGAATTATCACCACTTACTTAATTGCGGTCAGAACTATCACGATTTTTAAAAAAAATGCGATGAAAAAAAAATTAGACTGATTTTCTAAAATAAAATTTATCATTACATTCCTAACCTAATATTATTACAAGAATTAGATTTCTGTGCGAAAATTACGTCGTTTGGTTATCAAAATAAATTATATCATTTTGCGCACATAAAGAAAATGACGTCTTTTGATAACCAAATGACGTAATTTTCGCACACAAATCTAAGTTTTATAATAATATTAGGTTTGGAATGTAATGGTAAATTTTAATTTAGAAAATCACTCTAATTTTTTTTTCATTGCACCATTTTTGAAAATCATGGTAGTTCCGACCGTAATTGGGAAAACGGTGGTAGTTCAGGGTTCCTTTTAGGTTTTTCCCCTTTTAATTAACATAAAACATATTTAAAATCATACTTTTTATCATAATTTGACATTTTAATTGAGATGTATAGTTTTAAAGATTTTTGTCCAAACAACCAAACATTTTGTTGGGGAGTAAAATGACGTAGTTTTTATCTTTGTGAATCAATCATCATGTGACATGTGTAAAGTAAGTGATTTTCTATTTTAATTAGTATTTCTTCATACACTTGTTAAATAGTGATTGGCTGTCAAAATTGCATCTGTTGTGCCGGTATATTGTTTGACTGTTTGGAATAAAAATCCCAATTTTATTTAATTATATTTATAATCCAATAACAGAACCTATTTAAAGGCTTGTTGCCTTTCGATATGAATTTCATTGTAAGTTTATGTTAAATTATGTCAGGGCAAAATCAATAAAAGCTCATGCAACTATTGATCCCACTTAGTCACTAGTGAGGGTGGCGAAGTAGTGAGGTGACTGTCTGTCATCTTTGTGGTCTCCGATTTAAATTTCATTGGTGGTTTAGTGCGTGTGTTTAATTTTTTTTAAGAAAAAAATATTGATCCCACTTAAACAAAACTCATGCTCCCTACTTATTTTATTCCTCTCACCAATTTCCCAACAAATAACTGTATAATATATTTATTTATCGAGTCATATATTTTGAATTTGTAATATGGGAAAGAAATCTAAAAGAGATTTTTAACTATTATCATATTATTAATAAGTGTAAAAAAAAAAGATGGAGTGAATCTCTGAAATAAAATTTATAGTTACACTTTCTAGACTAATATTGCTATATAAGAATGAGACATTTGCATGAAAATGAACTATATTATTTTATCACCCAATTAAATAATATTATTTCGTCATATAAATAAAACAACACATTGTCAAGCTATATATATCACTTCTTATTCTAAGCAAATTTAATAAGATCGATTGTATCTAAAAAAAATTAAACTAATTCATTAGTAAAAAATATTCCAAATTATTGCGGAATTTTTTAGTTCACCATTTTCTAAAAATCGGATAGTTTGAATACTAATTACAAAATAATAATGATAGTTCAAAATTTCTTGTATTATTTTTCTGAAAAAAAAAAACCGAACACTTTTCTCTAGAATGAACCCTCTCATTACAAAACATTTAACAAAGATGCCCTAATAATTTTTCTGCCATCCCCCATGATCAAAAACATGGCACCTACATTATTTTCACGTCTACACGACCAAATTCATGAATGAAAATATTCAGTGGCTCTCCCATTTTACTTCTCCCTCGCTCTCACTGCACATCAGACAAGAATAGTCCTGCAAAGTCATGAATAATATTTTATTTTTGATGGCTGTGGATTGAAATATATGCTTTTCTTTCTACAATTATGGACTCAAAAAATATTATAATTTATCGAAGCAACAAAAGTACTCTTCTTTATCACGTTCGAACTATTCAAGTTAGGTTTTATATTTTTGATGAGCTATATAAATATTTCTATTTTTGATGAATATGCGCACAAAACTTTTAGAATATTTATTTTAAATAGATAAAGTTTTTTTTTAAAAATTAATTTGAGTTTTATAAAATGAATGTCAATCAAACAATCACTAGATTATCATCTTTATCTTTTTATCTACTGATCAATCATTGAGAAGACTCGGGTTTAGAAATTTTCAATTATTTTAAGATCGTTTATATACCCAACATTGGTTGAAGTTTAGAGAGCTTGACAAGTGATTCTCGATGCAAAGCTTCATTTTAATTATTCTCTTGCGATAAAAAAAAATTAGAATCAGAATAAGAATAAGAATAACCCCGCAACCAAACAGCATCATATTCGCACCCCGGTTAAACGCATCCCTCCGTTGAACAATAAAATTACTATTTTTCTAATACAATTTTAAAAAAAAATTGAGCTCTTTCTCATTAATTCCCCGTTCCATTTTGATAAGAATGGAAATTCCCGGAAAAAAAAATTAAAAAACACTATTTATTTTATCAAACTTTTCATCTAATTTTTTAAATTCAAGTGGCATGATTCCAGGAGTGATGAAGCGCCGCCGGAGAAGCTGGTCGTGATGGCAAGTCTGAAGCCGGTCCAGAAACTTTTCTGGGTAAAAATGCATTACCTGTTCAAATACAAAGTAATTACATATACACTCATATTTTAACATTTCATACTCTGTTGCTATCCAAAAACTAAAAAATAAAAAAATGGATTCAGTTTTGACTCCTGACAAAGGTTCAATTATTGTTATCAGGCTTAGAATCTCTGCTGATAATTTCCTGCGTTGTAGGGGTTCTGATAAGCAAGATGCCCTTGCATTTGGTCCCGTCCGTACTGCTGCCACATCAGCTGCTCATCCACCAGCAGCTTCTGCTTCCCCTCCATCTCCGACATCTGCACATACGCGGGCGGCGGCACTGCCAACGACGCTGCGAAAGGGTCGACGTAGGCCGGGGTCTGAGCGCCGTCAGATGGGGGCGCTGGCAGGGCCAGCATGGCTGGCTTCCCAGCTGACCCGATCGCCACGCTGCTCGCGCTCCCGGTCGCCCCAGCGCCCATCGTCGCAGCCTTGACGGCCTGTTGCTGGTACATCCCGTCTAGCAGCAGCATGTCGAAGCCGCCCGCCAGCGAGACTGGCTGGTTCGACAAGTGGCTGGCGGACTGCACCAGCGCCTCCTCCCAGTTCTCGTCTGTCGCGAATGCCTGCCACGCCGGGGCTGAGGAAGCCGCTGGTTTTGTTCTGGGCAAGCCGTCGAACAAGGCTAGCGCGAGCGAGTCTGCGTGCTGCTCGGTCGTCGGCGCGTCTGCGCCCAGGTTGAGCAGATCAGCTTCTTGCTGCACCACCACAGCAAGGCACCGGCGCTCCTCCACCTCCTCCTCCTTCACCTCCTCCTCAAACCCCTCCGGCGGCGGCAAGGCCTTCATCTTATTCAAATCTTCTTCCTCCTCCACCTGCTTGCTCTCCTCCACCAACTCCTCCTCCTTCTCCAAGTGCTCCTCCTCCTCCTCCCGCCTCCCCGAGGCCGACTTCTCCCTTATAAACTCATCCATCACATCCAGCTTCTTCTGCGAAATCTTCTCCACCTCCGGATACTCAGACGATCTGGCTATCCCTACCGTCTTGCACCACTCGTAGAACCCGTCCAGCTCCTCGAACTGCTTCGAAATCTTGGTGAAGCTCTCGTGCACCTTCACGCAATCCTTCATCTGCATCTCCATGAAGTGGTCGATCATTATCGACATCACCTCCGTTATCTCGTAGTACACCTGGAAGCTCTCCTTCACAATCGGATACAGCGCCACAACCACCAGCCTGTTCACCTTCGCCGCACCTGAACCGTGCGTGATCACCCATTATTGATTCAAACTCTACACAGACTTGCACAGAAGATGATGTTCATCAAGAGGTTGAAACTTGAATATATATGGAGAATAGTTACCGGTCGGCCGACATGCCAGGACTCGCTCCAGCAGCTGCTGGAGATGGTGAGTCCTCGAGAAGAGCTGATCAGCTTTCATCTCACGCACCGGCGTGGCTCGAACCGCAACCTGCCGATCATGGCGGTGATCGCCGCCGTCCCTGCTGTCTCTGCCGCCACGGCTCGGGCTCGGGCTGTGCCGCAAATCCTCCTCCTCCTCCACCACAAACGCGCTCCTCTTCCCCCTCCTCCCCTGCATCCTAAACTCCAGCTTCTCATCCAGATACAGCGCATACGTCCTGACAAACGCCGAAAAGTCCCACGAATTCGACTGCGAGTTATCCCGAAAATCCGACAGGTTCAGCAGCCTCGTCCCCCTCCTCGTCGCGAAAAATATCTCCGGTTCGTAGCTCGGGTCTCCCTCGGACAGCAGCCGGTGGATCAGCATCAGCGTCTTGAGCGCCACCGTCCAGTTTTTGGTCTTGTTCAGCCTGCGCGCGATGATGCTCACGCAGGCGCTGACGTAGGCCCGGGAGTAGGACGTCAGCGAGAGTATCTCGCGGACGTGCTTCTCCTCGGCCGGGTACTCCACGTGGCGGGTGGCCTTCACCACCGCCACCTCGAGGTCCGACACGGAGGTGCTGCTCCCGACCTTCGCCAGGCCGATGCTGGTGTTGTCCTTCACCGCTCCTATCGCCTTCTTCAGCTTGCTCGGCATTGCTATTCGTCCTCCCAAATCCGACCCAACGACGCGCCTCCAACGGCTCCAACTTCTTCCAAAAGGGTGTGTGATTCTGACCTTGTCGTAGCAAAAAGCTACCTGGGGTTTGATTTCTGAGACCCTGAGATCGGAGAGCGGTGAAATGTGAAGGCTGGAAACAGAGAAGACAATGAGAGAGAGAGAGAGATGGGGATCAGAACACTACTCTCATTGCATTCTCTTGCCTTCTATTTTGTCCCCTTTGTGTTGCTCTCCTTCTTTCTCTCCATCTTTTGTCTTTGGAGCTCTTATACTTGGAGACATTTCAGGCCTGACCTCAAAACATGGAGGAGAAGAAGATTTGAGGCGCTCATCCAACATTATCTCCTCCTATTTTTACACCCTTTGTGCTTCATTTTGCTAACATATATATTTTCCAGCTGGATCCTGTGGTGACCTTACTCAGCCTATAATCTATCATAGCTACTGACTAACTAACAACACCATCAGGTCCTTAGACAAATCGAGCAACAGATGATGGATCAAGCATACAAAGAGCTCAAAACACAAGACTAAAACTGAAATCTCCATTATCACATAATCAAAGCTGAATCGAATTAAAACTTAAATGAACTGAAACTGAACTAGCTATCACGATTGTGTGATTCCTCACATTTTGAGTTCGAATTTCCTGTTGTAGAGGTGGATGTGCATGCTCTGGTTGTATCCAATGCACATTGAACGATGGTCCCCTCAAAAACTCAAATTGAATATAGTTTTAATTTATATTTTTTAATTCGTTGAACTTATTCTGTTTCATTGAAGAAAAGCAATCAAAATGTTTTCTTTAAAAATAAGAGACGCAACAGATAAAAATAATGTATGAGTATTTACAATTACTTCATCATTTTCAAGCAATGTGTTTTGTACTCAAATGCTATATTTTATTAAAATTATTAATTAGATAATTTTTTTTATCCCAGTTTGAAATTTTTGATTTAAACAATGTACGGATCTAATTTTAATAGAAATTTAATTTATGTGCGCACCTATAATTACCGAATTTTAAGTTATTCAAAATTTCACCTTGTTTTTAAATTCAATTAGTTTTGACCATAACGTTTTCTAATTATCGTCACTTAATTATAATTATAAAAAATATGTTATTCCAACGGGCCTAAACTGGACTGACATTTAGGCTGGCTGAGTTAGCCCAGCTGCCTCATTGGGCCGAAAACTTGGCTTCATCTGATTTAATTAGTTTAATTCTTATTTTTCTGAAAATAAAAATTTCTATAACGGCCATACCCGTCAAAACCCTGATTCTCAAAATCCTCAATTTCCCCCAATTCACCGACTCGCGAAGCCCTAGAAATCATCGCACCGAATCGAACCTCAATCGATCAACCGATCTCCGAATTCGCGTCGATTCCGTCCACACAAGGCCATGTCGGACCCTCCGGCAGACGAATTTCAGCAATCCAATCCACCGGTTGTAACCGCGGAGCGAAATGACACGACGAGCATCGTCGTTTTCTCTGCCGACGAGGCGCGCGGTGATCAGGCAGCGCTGCCTCCTTTGCCGAGGAAGACGAGGGACTTGCCGAACCTGGCGGAGTGCCACAGCTGCGGGTTAAGGGTCAACACTAGTAACGGTAAGGATAAGCTTCGGATTTTGGATAGCGAGTGGCGAGTTGTGCTTCTCTGTCGGAAATGTTGCAGGCGGGCGGCGCATGGAGAGATGTGTACTTACTGCTTGGGTGAGGTTGGGGGAGAGGGGGAGAGGTTTAAGTGTGGTGAGTGCCGTAGCTGTGTGCATAAGGATTGTCTGGTGATGTTCAGTGATTCTGCGCCGTGGAGTTATTTTGACTGGAGTAGTGTGGATGTTTGCGTGGATTGTTGGTTGCCGAGTAGAGTTAGAAAAATGAGGGATGTGCAGGGTGGGAGACGGAGGGTCAGTGGTAATTATCTTGGCAGTGGGAAGAAGTTGATGGAATTTGGTGTGAAGGGTGATTTGGAGAATGGGCTGGAAAAGAGGGCGCAGTTGGTTGTGAAGCCGCAGATGGCGTATGAGGATAGAGAGAAGTCTATGCGGCAGACTGAGTATGAGGACAGAGAGAAGTCTAAGCGGCAGACTGCGTATAAGGATAAAGAGAAGTCTTTGCGTAAAGGTCTAGTGGAGAAGGTGGATGTTGGAAAGGAGAAATGTGGGCTTGTGTATGTTTCGAGTGCTGAATTGGGTCAAAAGAGAAAAGGTGTTGATGATGCTGAACTGGCATTTCAGTTGCATCGGGTTATGAATAGCTCTCCAAGAATCTTAAGGAATTTACGGCCTTCGAGTGCTAGTCAGTTGGTGAAGAGACGGGCTGCCAGAAATGCTTCTTCAGTCAGGACATCTGCTGCTGGAAAGAAAAATGGTGATGGTGGGGTTGGGTTCAATGATGCTGCTAATAAGGGATTTGATGCTAAAGATGATAGGGTAGAAGGGGTTCTGAAAGAAGGGCAAGGAAGTTGTTCCAACAACAGTATGGATTTGGAGTCTTTTACGTGGAAGGAACTAGACCTGCCAAAGCCTGAATTGAAATTGAGTTATGTTAGAAGGAAAAACAGGTCCAATGTTGATGGAAGACCTGATCGGTATATGTTTAAGTACAGCAGAAAAAAATCAAGACTGAAAGGATTAGTGGCTCGCAAATACACATATCTGTATGATAGGAGCTCATATGAAAGTGAGACTTCATCTACTGCTATCGTTCTTCACACCACTAATGAATCTCAAAAGTTTCCAGACAATTGCATCCTAGCATTGCCAGTTTCTATGGGTTCAAAAGGATCTTCACGAAACAAAGTTTAGAAGAACGGCAAGATCAGGTAATACTTAAATCTTCCTATGTTTCACTTATTGCTGTCTTATCTTTGCTGGCCCTCATTTATTTCCTCTTAGTAATATTATTTTTATTGTAAACCTTTGAATATGTTGCCGTATGCCAAATGCACTCATGTTAATAAATTAACTAACACATATTGGAAAGCCTTAAACATAAATGGAAGATGATAAGAGTATTTTTTGTTTCTGCATGTAATGTCAAGTGACAAATTTATCAGGTTGCTAAGTTGGAGGAAAGCCATCAGAAAATTATTAGTGGGTTGGGGCTGATGATATCTATTTGAAACCTCTTGAATGCTTGAGTATCTAATATTAACATATCAGTATGAAGCTCCAAAATTGAGTCCTCTTTTATTCTCCTAGGATTGCACTTAGTAAATTCTGTCTGGATGGGGATAATAATAAACGTCTTAAGATAAGCATCAGGTAAACGGTCATCTGATATAGTTACTGGAAAGCAAACTCATAAGGGAGGCGAATATATTGCTTTGAATCTTGTCTTCCTTATCAATGACAAATAGGGTCTTAAAATTAATATTGGATGGGATAGTTGTGCCTAATATTTTTTGTTTTGATATCCCCTTACTTTATGATTACCGTTTCACGAGATTTGCACCCCTATTTCTTGTTCTAGGTTTTCGGTTTCTTTTTCATATTTATTTTTTTTTCACATTTTTCGTGTTTCAAAACGACGCCGTTCTTTGGATGAAAGAATCTGACGTTTGATCATCCCACGTCTTTAAGGAAAGACATCTGGGGATTGATTAGTGGACTGGGATTGATCATCCCACCTCTTGAATGTTCGAATATTTAAAGATATATTACTTTCTAGATTTAGAATCCTTATCAAGCTGCCTAATCAGGCCCTTATTTATTTTTGAAGGCCAATGGAAGTAATGCATTAGCTTGTATCCAGCTCGGGATGGGAAATTACGATAATATAATGTGCAAAGGATCATCTGATATGTAATTACTAACTAGATTGCAAATGCATTATAGAGAGACCCGTTTTTTATTATAAATTGTTTCTTATTGAGTTCATGTCAGATATGTTCAAGTAATGGATGTGAAGATCATGCCTTATATTAGTGTTGGTATTCTCTAACTGAATGATGCTTTTTTCAATAGATCTGGATCCCCCTTTATCGTTTTTCAAGTATCTTATTCTATTTATATTTTTTTTTCACATTTTTAATGCATTTAAACGGCGCCGTTTTTATTTATCAATTAAAAAATGTCGTCGTTTGATCTCTCCTTTTCTTTTAGTCAAAGGACTGACCGTTTGCAGGTGTTGCTCCACCTTAAACCTTCTATGTACGTTGAAAGAATCTCAACTTTTATATGGTATTAATTATTACCAGGACTCAAAATAAAGATTGATGTTAGAACTTAGGAGTTGGTAACTCAATGCTTTCCTAAGCCTCGAGTGTTTGCATCCAATTAGGAATCGGACTTGGTTCTAATTAGTTAACTCTCATTTATGATTCATACAAATGTGTTTTCTGCAAATGTCTTGTGAAGATACGTAGTCCATTTGCTGGTTGGAGATAAAAGGGATAATCACGACACAATGTACAACTAAATGAGATCTATTCTAAGGCACATTGCTTCTTGTATTGCAGGGTGGGTCGCATGTGGGAATCTGAATCTGCTTAGTATCACAACTCTGCCGTGAATGCTACCTCCGTAACATGTGGTGATGCCTGCTGTTGCTTGTGTTCGGAAGTGCAGGAGCCAAGTGATGCCTGCTTGAGTATGCACCCACAGCTAGATATGTTGTTTTGTTGTATGCCCATATGGCACATGCAACCATTGAACCACAGGTTTAAGAAATACTCAGCTGAAGTTTCAACTCTGTGAATCCATTTTGTTTCAGACCAATCTCCATTGCGGATATCAGCGTATATGATTCAAGCTCCATTGTGGGCTGCTTTTCGGATATTTCTGACTACAAATCCGTTCTTTATATCTTTCTAAATGTTGGTCAATTGCCTTTAAGCTTCTTATACTCATATCACACAGCAAAAAGTAACAAGCTTGCTTGTTGATGTTTATCATCTGTCAGCAAAAGCCGATGCTTCAGAAACACTTTCTTATTGGAGAACATCAAACGCGTATGAAGACAAATACAAGCATCACTAATTCAGTGTGTAGGATCGATCCAATCAGAAAGTTTTTCATCTTCAAATTGACTGACTCTTTATCAGTTCCGAATCATTTCAACTTGGCAAAAAGCTTCGGCGCAACCTGAACACCCGAGTGACAACGATCAGCAAGAATCTAGTAAAAATAAGGGGACGAAATCACCCCACTATTATGAGCGGCAAACTTACGCATTTGTCAATGCATGACCAGTAATCGAAGTACTGTCCCGTGCAGTGCTTGTGTCCAGTTTCATCACTCTCAACTCTCTTGACGCATGCCTGAAAATTGTTCGAAATACCAATTTACGTCTAATGTTTTCTATCAGCTGGGAAAAAACATAATTTCGAGATAGGAGGGTGAATCACGTTACTGCCAAATCTTTTTTTTTTCAAAAGAAAGAAGATTTCTACACCTGACAGCAGTTTTTACGGCCTGATACCCGCTATACATAAATTAAACAACACATAGTGTGGAATAATTAAGGTTATAAGTTACATGGAACAAGAGAAGATTCTATATTAACTGAGGACCTGATAAGCACGTAGTGGCTTCACACACTTTGGCATGCACTGCTCCTCAAGGAGCTTCTTTGGATCACTGACTTCATCATCCGCCCTGCATTGCATATATTTCTCGTAACAAAAATTATTTGATCCAAAAAAAAAAATCCGACTTCTATGCTTCTACTCAATCGTTTAAGTTCCTCGTCTCTTGAAACCACATATATTCTTTTTCTGACTGTATGGTTCAACTATAAAATGCTCTCAGCTTTCCCACACCGTACAGCCCCCGAGGTTCAACAAATAGTCATTTCCACGCGCCTTGAAACATACAAGAAGCAGAAAAAAAAAGAGCCGATGCTTTTACCCCAAGTAATATCTTAGGAAACTTTCTACGCAAATATTTACTACTAATCCAATCATCATGTAACAAAATCAGGATACTACACGGCTCAAACAAAATCTCTCCCTCATTTGTAATTCTAACACAGTTATAGAACCGCCAATATAAAAACACCTACGCCTCCACACAATCGTTCAGGTTTGGAACACACAACTGTTCAAGACTCTTCATACCACATTCCACCCTACTCAGGCGCTATAACATGATCTATGCAATATTTGCACCACACCTCAGCTTCTCCGTACACCCCACTAGAGCAACACATTCATTTCCACACCCCCCCTCCAAACACACACTGCGAAAATGATGTGCGCTGCCGAAACTACACACAATCCTATACTCAAAAAGATTATAAGCGACAGCTGAATTAATATAAAAAAAAAAAAAAACTCACATGACGAATCGACCAGCTAGCTCTCCCGGGCTTATCTGCAACCACAAGCATCCACATAACACACATCACCAAAGCACGAAAAGCCAACAAATCAAACGCAAGCTAAACTCATTAAAAGCTTCACACCGGCGTCTCTAATCGAGTCAAAGTACCTCAACACCATCACAATATCAATCTAGTCCTTACTAACCTAATCAGCACAAATCATAAAACATTCCAATCATGCCAAAATTCGAATCTCATCCTCAGCGTCAAACCGACCAAAATGAGCGACAAAAACAACACAATTATCATCAGATCTAGCGAATCTGGTGATGATGACGTGGAAAAGAGAATCAGTATCTCACCTTACGGTTATAGATCGTAACCGGACGTCTCTCGAAGCTCTGCTGCTGTTGAAAATCGCCGATTATGCTGCCTCTTCCTCCTGGTCAAAACACCACTGAAATCGCTAACAGCTCGTTGGGCCGATTTTGGGCTTGTTGGGCCGGTTCATATTCTCCGAGGCCCAACTTAATGCCCGCCCGTTAGAGTATTCTTGAAGAGCAACGCAACTTTTAATTTATGGATTTATATATTTAAGTAAGTTTACAGCTTTAAAATTAAATGTTTTGGCTCTTAAAAATTAAAACTGCACCGTTTTGGTCCATGAGGATTGCGTAAGGATATGGTCGGAGCAGTTAAGGAAACAGAGCCATCTTTTGGGTTCGAAGCCGAACCAGCCAATTGAATACTACCACGTGTCTTAAACAGTCATGAATTCGTACCAGAGAGCGAGTTCTACGATGAGCTCCGGCTGCTGGATTCATATGGATCCTGAGTTAACAGTTAAAATCGGACACGTATTCAGTCCTGCCTATTGCCTGAACCAAAAACCGATTTGTAAAACGAGTTTCAGCTCCTGGATCATACCGTTGATGAACCTGGCCAATAAAAAACTGCCACTTGTGCCCTCAGACCATATTTGATCCGAGGTTAAATAAAATGGTACGAGAATTATTAACATAAAAAAGATGAAATATTTATACATTTCAACCAATGCGTCCTTCACCCACAAAAATGTAAAGAAAAATATTACAGAAGAAGATTAAAGGAATCACGAGAAATGATTCAAATCCCAACCTTCAGATGCTATCAATGGCCGCATTATTCAGGTTGCCGCGGAAGAGCGACATCAGACCGCCGCCGTGCACTCTCCCCTCCGGCACTACCAGCCCGAATCCCGAGCTGGATGCGTTGCGGTTGGGGTTGCTCAGCGGGCTGGGGAGCTGCGACGGGGCGGATGCGGAGGATTTCATTGACAGAGGGACCAGAACCTGTGGAGGAATGAGGCACTGCCGCTTGGGCGGCTGCCGACTGGAGTCCGAGCAGTCTGACACAATGCTGGCAGCCGAGGAGGAGGCGTTGTTGTCGACGCTGGCGGCCGCAGCGGAGGAGGCCGCTACGATGCCGTGGAAGATGTTTGCAGCGATCATGGTGGAATTCTTTGACTGGCCGTGTTGGACTAAGGTGCTGTGGGCGGCGCAGAGGCCGCTGCGACCCCTGGCGAACTTCTCGCACTTCCCTGCCCCGCCCCAGACGCACCGCTTCCCTCCGCCGTGCGCCTTGCAGAAGTCCGTGCTGCCCTGGGCGCTCTTGCCGCAGAGCGGGACGTGGCAGCGCTTACCTCCACCGTGCTTGACGCAGCAGTCCGTGCGGCCGCGCGCACTCTTGGTGCACCCGGTTACGGAGCAGCGCTTCCCGCCGCCGTGTGCGACGCAGAAGTTCGTCCCGCCGTGGACGCTCTTGGAGCAGATTCCGCCTCCGTCGTGCAAGCACCGCTTGCCGCCTCCGTGAGCCTTGCAGAGCGGCGTGCTGCCCTCCGCCCCCTTCGTGCATCCCATGAAAACGCAGCGCTTCCCTCCGCCGTGCGCCTTGCAGAACTGCGTGCTGCCCTGGGCGCCTTTCGAACACCCTTCGAACTGGCACCGACGCCCGCCTCCGTGGGAGATGCACAGCCCGGCCTGGCCCTCCGCGCTGCGGGTGCATCCCTCGATTTTGCACCGCTTCCCGCCTCCGTGTTTGATGCAAAGGCCAGACTTCCCGCGGGACGCTTTCGTGCATCCGCCCGGATACCCGCACCGTCTTCCCCCGCCATGTGCGATGCAGTAGTCCGTCTTGCCTTCAGCGCTCTTGGTGCATCCCAACTTCTCGCACCGCCTGCCTCCGCCGTGTGACTTGCAGTAGGCGGTGCGGCTCTCAGCCCCCTTGCTGCAACCCGGCTTCTGACACCGCTGTCCGCCGCCATGGCCGATGCAAAGCCCCGATGCTCCCCTAGCCCCCTTTCTGCACCCCACAAACTTGCATTTCTTCGAGCTCACCGCTTTCTGATCCAGCGAGGCCCCAGCCGAAGCATCCTCCGAGAAAGTCCCAATGGAGAAATCCGTCGCAGCAGACGGCCCGGTGCTCAGACTCACATCGGACGTGTGGATATACGAGCAGCCCCCAATCTCGAACAACTCCTGCGCCTGCGGCAGGGATTTAGTCTTGCCCGAATCCATTCGAGGCGCCAGGAGCAGCGACGGCATGTAGCCTCCGGACTTCTTTGCGGACGTGGAGCCCTCGTCGACAACCGGGATTCTACTACCCCAGCCAGACGCAAGGCTCGAAACGCAAGAGACGGTGACCGCAGCTTCAGGCGGAGAAGGAACTTGATGCCCGGTGATCCGTTCTTCCGCCTGGCCCGACAGGCACAGTCTGAGCGTGGGAGTCGAATCACCCGCCAGCGACAGCTTATGATGCTCGGCTTCAGCCTGTTTCTTCCTATTAATCTCGGGTGTAATGTACTCGTGAGAGTACGTGTTTGGAGTCGGTCCAAGTCCGAGGACCAGCTCGAAGCTATCCTCATGAGCCTCAGCCATGCCGCCTTTAGACCTCCAGAGGCTGCTGTGGTTCTTACCCGCGTCGAAATTCAGACTCAGCGTGATGTCACCGGAGCCGTTGCTCTTCTTGGACTGACGGTGATTCGAGAATAACACACCCTTCTCGCCGAAATCCATCTCTTTAAAAATCAAAAGGCACAAATCTCACCGATCGAAACTGAAGGAAACTGAAGTCGAAGATCAGCAGTAAATATACAAGACTTGAAGGCCTGTCGAAGCTCCGCCGCTGACGAATCCCGAAGTATCTGCCCTGTCCATTTTCACCGAAAGTCAAATGAAACAGTCGAGCTTCTCAGTTCAATGCCACCCCGAACCCGGAATATCTCACAACGTTTCGGGGATAGAAGCCCTTGATGTAGACGGTCAAGATTGAGGCGCTGGGCTCTTCGGAGGGCTTCGTGCTCCTTAGTGACGGAAAGCTTTGCTTCATCAACCCTGAAAGAAGCACGAAATCCCAACAATCTGTTGAGAAATCAGGCTAAAAACAAGCGTAAGACAGTAAAGAACACAAAATCAAGTTCAGTACTCCTCCGACATCGGTCACTTGTCGAGCCTAACACAATCAGTATGATGATCTGAGTGAGGCCACGGCGTATTGTAGATTTGTTGGATCCACACCCAAAATCAATTAGCTATGAATATGAGAGCCTCAATTTAAAACTTGCACTGCACGATGTGGATAATACCACCTAATATGCTCAAAAAAAAGAATACATCAATGAAACCAGAGCATATAGCTATTAGCAGATGCAGAAAGCTTCGACAGGACAAGCATGTAATGATGAAAAGCTCATAAAAAGCAAGAATCTACACCTCTACAGAATCAAACAGAAGTCAACAGAGAACAGGTGGGTCAAAAGCCACAACATTTACGCTGCTTTAGGACCTCACCAAGCACAGCTCCATTCAACCCCTTCTCTCAAAAATCAACATGGCTTCAGAAAATGAACGCAAACCAGAAAAACCCAAACTTCAATTTTCAAGCGTAACCCAGTAATTAAGCACAAATCAGCTCACAGCAGATCAAAACGAGCACGACCCAGATCACAAAAACGGTTGAAATAAAACCTGAAATCTCAAGATTCTGACTTTCGACAACATGTGGCAGCAATCGGTAAATAAACATCAAAGGTGAATAAAGCTCGAGACTTTAAACCTCAGTCACCGTTGTAAACGCTGAAATCAATGAATTGGAAGATGCGAGTAATGGAATGATTGGTGCCGGGAGACGTACCTCGATAGGGCTATCGAAAGAGCATCGGAAGATCTGTGGAGGAGACGACGCCATGATATTGCTGGCGGAAAGCGGAATCCATTGTTGAAGAAGACAAGAAGGTTACAAGTCGGAGAGAGAGAAAATCATGAAATAAATATTGAAAAAATAATAATTTTTAAAAGAAAATTGAATGATTCGAAATGTTGATACCGAAAATGCCCCTCAGATTCTCCACTCAGTGAATCGGGCAACCAAACGATTTTGGCCAATCAGATGCTTCTGAGGAACAGCGACAGTGGAACTGAAAAGACATATATGCCCTCAATCTGAAAACAGTCGTACGCGAAATTCAAGGGTCTAAATTGTAATTAAGTTATTTAAATCTTCGTAAATTGTCGCTTTCGTGAGAAAAGTGGAGAAAACCAAGACGAGAAAAAACCAGTGGCGGAGTTCAATTTGCCCTCTACTGCCCGTAACGGCGTCGTTTCAAATTAATGATTTTGGATGCAACGCCGTCGTTTCGCTGCAGCCGACGACCTGATGGTTCAATCTGTCCGTAGATTCGGAGTCTGCGGTTGGCGGGTGACGGGCCGCTGCGTAACCATGACGTGAGATTCATCGAGTTATCGACACGTGGCAGTATATTACTTGCCGTTCGCCAATTATCACCTCCTTTCTATTGCCAAATTTTTCTTAGGTGCTGTTCGGTTTGTGTAATTCAGTTTCTTATTTTCGATAACTTGAAGATAAAACTAAGCTCTTGTTGACATCTCGGACATCATAATTGGGCTAAAAGTCGTGTGTTTATTTTTTATTGTAGTAATTTTCGGTCGTAACAGGGGGGGACAAGACGGTTTAACCAAACAGGGCGTTAGATCTGCGACGATACGACTGCGAGTCGGCACGTGCGAGGGGATGACGGAAGCAAGGATGAGGACAAAAAGTGGTGAACCATATAACGAGGCAGCGACACGTGTGAGACAATGACATGCTGACGTCGTCTGGGAGCATTATTGGACGCATCGAAAAGCCAGTGTGTGACGCCCCAACAACGGGACGGAGCCCACCATGTTCGGAATCTTTCTAAATCACTAAACTATTTGGGCCACCCGTCTGCGTTGCAGGCCCATTAATCTTTCCACGTGTCTCTCTTTCATTGCATGAAGTTATTGTCAGATGTTGATAAGCGGTACCACTATTGACACGTGGTGGGACGTCACTTGTTAAAGTGAGGTCAATCGTAGCTGATTATGTTTAGTGTTCATTTTCCCAGCAATTTCTTCTGCTATAAGACAAAAGGTGAGAAATGACAACTTAAATTACTAAAATACCCCTCAAGCTGATGATTAAAGGTAATGTTTGCCAGAAATTTTATGTGCGTTTTGGTTTAAGGTGAAAAATTATATTTTTTTTTGTTTTTTTATTTACATTGTTTCATCCAAATGAAATAGATAGTAGAAATATGAATAATAATTTGCGCGGCTATTTTGAGGGAGTTTCGATCGACAATGACCCGATTCATCAAATTGTTACTTAAAAAATTGCGTCAAGGAAGCGGAGAAGTGACATGATTTGTTCGAATGAATCCAAGCATCTTATAAAAATGTCTCACTCGACGTTGTTGATCGATTATTGCAACGCAGGATGTCAAGGTCATTGGCGGATTCCAAGTTGCGAATATTCAATCGGAGAGGCGTGCCGCCAGGGCGCCACACTTACAAGTTGCCAATAATGGCGGAATGTACACAAGAAGGATGACTTGGAGGGCGTGTCTTCCGTCATTATCCTCCGAAATGTCGATTTTTTATTATTATTATAAGTACATAACAACTGTTCATCGGTTCGGTTTGGTTCAAAATAAAAAATCGAACTGATTTGTAATGGTTTGACTCTAAACCGTATTGATTTATTTTGGTTCGGTTCGGTCTAAAATAGAAAACTAAATTCACACAATTTTTTCCCAAATAACTCTTAGTTAATAACGATATAATTCATAATAAATATGTAAAAAATTAGAAAAATAAATATTTACATTACATGTTGATACAATTATTTATGAATTAATGTAATAAAAAAAATTACCTTCAAATATCAATTCAATAAGAGAAAAAAAATTTAAACAATAAAAATTTTATTATCATTTTAATAATTTGGTTTTGGATCGATCGAAACATAAATTATCAAAACCGAGAATAGAATCATAGAAATTTTGGAATTTCAGTTCAGTTTGACAACCGGAACATTAGCCATTAAAACTGAATTATTTTGAATCGAATTTCAACAATTCGGTTCTTTTCAATTTGGACCGAACTATGAATAACCCTAATAACTATGCTCATCTAGTATTACTAGGACTCAAACCAAAAACTGTTAGAAATATAGTTATTAAAACCGTACCGTCGGTTCACTTAATTGCAAATCGGGTACCGGACCAGGCACCGATCCAATGTATGCATTCATAAATCAGATGAAAATCGGATAAATCAGTCAGTTTATTGCAAAATCATTGAAGTGTTCATTGTAAATAAAGAGTCAACTCGACATTAATGATGAAAATTAGGAATATTTTATAAAAATATCATTAGTGGGATTGGAACCTAAACTGCCACAATTAGCAAGTCATCTATTTTTTTATATTGATTTTGATATGTAACATTTTATATATTGTAATTATTATATATAATTGAACCGACAGTTAAAATGATTCAAACTGTCAGTTCAACTAAAAATTGAAATCTTAACTAATTCGACATCAGGTCCGATTTTTCAGTTAGAAAATCACTTGCTTTGTTCATACCAATTTTGAAACATTGCTTGTCCAGACAAGCACTCGTAGTCCGTGAGAAATGGGCCTGAGCCTTATGTATTGTTATTGATGTCAAAGTATTCTCCTTCTCTCTCTTTATTTTTTTAATTTCTTATTTAACTAATTTCTATTTATTTTATTTTATTTATTTTTATCAATTGAAACAGACATTAATATCTCTATCTATCTTTAAAATTAAAAATTAGTTATTTTATTTTTATAATTCATAAAGAAATATTCATATACTATTAATCATACATCACATTTTATATTTCACACAGAAAATTTTCAAAATAAATTAAATTAACACTCATTAAATTTGGTATTTTAAATCTGCATAATTCATTTAGAATGTCTTTTTTAATAATTTTAAATTAGGGTTTAAAAATATGAAAGAGTTATATTTTACTAATTGTGGCCCACCTTCATATTTTTTATGGGTTTGTTGAGTTTTTAGAGTTCCAATTTTTTCGTGTTGTTATAGTTTTGGATTTTTGGTTGGGTGTGTAAGTATTATTTTTTTAATGTTTATATTATCGATGTTAAAAAAACTAAAAAAAATAAAAATAACAATCAATTTATTGAATCACTCAATTTGCAGCTACAAGTTATTTCTCACCTTGCGGCAATTTTGTTTCAATAATCATCAAGAAAACCGAGAAATGCACCATTTTAAGCCTCAAATCCTCACATTCAACGAGTGCTTCAAGTCGCCAATGTGCAACACATGCTCCCCCAGCGCCACCTTCCTAGCCCCGAACTCGTCCACCAGCCCCAAATGCTCGCACACGTCCACCCGCATGGCCACCACCGCGCCCGAGTTCGGCCGCAGGTGCACCTTCTCGAACCCCACCAGGTGCTTCCGGGGCGAGTTGTGCACCGCCGGGGGCGAAGAGTACAGGAAGACCGTGTGGCTCCCGCCCATTTGACCCGCGTTTTGGACATTCAGAAGGACTTGGAATGCCGTGACGCCGCAGATTTGGGGGTCTGCGGAAAGGGAGGCGCACGCCGCGGACCGACACTCGTGGGATGGACCGAGTGGGAGCGAGACGAGCTTGGGGGCCCGGATCAGCTGGTACTTGAACTCAGTGTAGCTGAGGCCGGATCCGAACTCGTATACCGTGTCGTTGCCCGTGTAGAACCGGTAGGTTCTACCCGGGTACCCGGTCTTCGGATCCGGCCTCATGTTCATGTTCGTCATCGAGACCTTCTCCGCGTAGGACTGCGGATACCACGATATCGGCAGCTTCCCACCTACAACACATTTAAGGTTTAGGATTCAGGGTTTAAGGTTTCACGGTTTTACGGATTTTGAAAATGTAAGGCTTACTTGGATTGTAAGCCCCGAAGATGACATCGGCAATGGCGGCACCACCGGCTTCGCCAGGGTACCCGACCCACAAAATGCTGGTGACTTTGGGATCATCTTTGGCGAACTTCACATCCATTCCGCCCGCCGACATGATGACTAGGATGACAGGCCCTTTGGCGGCCTTGGCCACGGCCGTGATCAGCTGGCTCTGCTGCCCCGGCAAGGTGAGGTCATTTCTGTCGCGGCTTTCGGCCTCGATGGACTGATCCGCTCCCATGACCAGCACCGTCGCGTCCGCCAAGGCTGCCGCTTTGGCAGCCTCGTCTATCTGAGCTGATCCGCACTGGACGTTCGCGCAACCAGGCGTGTAGCTGGTCGAGACCGACTCGCTCAGGCCTTGCAGCGGCGTGATGTACTTGCACGGCACGCCTGCGTAGTTCCCGATCATGGTCTTGGTGACGTTCGCATTAGGCCCGATGACGGCCAAGGACTTGATCTTGGGGGCTGAGAGGGGCAGCGAGTCGGGCGAGTTTTTCAGCAGGACAATGCCTTGCCGCGCAGCCTCGCGCGCGAGCTCCTGGTGGGCCGGCGCGCATACATCCTTAGGCCCCAAGTTCCCATACGGCTGCTTGCTAGGATTCCCGTCGAAGAACCCGAGCCTCATCAGCGTCGCGAAGTTGTTCGTTAGGGCATTGTCGATGGCCGATTCCTCCACCAGCCCCGCCTTCACCGCGGCCTCCGTATGCTGCCCCAGAAACGATCCACAGTTGAGATCCACACCTGCCCAAATCAGATCACATTTCAAATTGATCACATCAAACCATCCCGAATCAATTTCGACACAATGTGAGTTGGATCAGGCCGTTACCAGACTTGATGGCTATCGCCGCAGCCTCCTCGGGGGTCTTCGTGTAGTGCTGGGAGTTGTAGAACACGTCGATGGAGTCGCAATCGGTCACAATGTAGCTGCAAATGGAAGAGCCTGTGTCATCGTTTTGTTCAAATGATGTAAGGCTGAGTCTGAGATATGATCACGAGGTTCGAAAAGGGTACCCGTTGAGCTTCCAATCGCCGCGAATGACGCCGGAGAGGAGGTCCGGATCAGCGCAGGTCGGCTTGCCGTTAACCTGGTTGTAAGAGCACATCACGCTTGCCACATTTCCATCCAGGACGCAGCTCTTGAACGGTGGTTGGAATGTGTCATCCATGTCTTGCTTGGTCACCTAATCCACAACAAACCGGAATCACATGAAGCAATCTGAGAAGTCTGAACTATGCGACTTTCAGACACGGTTTCGGACATACCTCAGCGTTGAAATGGTAACGGTCGACTTGCTTCCAGGCATCGAGGTCGTAGGCGGTGTAGTGCTTGCAGCAGGCCGCGACCTTGAGGCGGTCTGACTTGGCGTCGTCGGTCTGTTGCAACCCCTTAACATATGCTGTCGCGTATTTACTGGTCAGGGCCGGGTCTTCGCCCGGCGTCTCCTGAATCCTGCCCCATCTGGGGTCGCGCACTATGTTAATATTCGGTGACCAAAAGGTCAGTCCGGCCAGTCCCACGTTGTACATTGCTCGAGCCTCCGTCGAAACGACCTAAACACAAAGGAACAAAATCAGACGAAGCAGACGAAGTTGTCTATGTTGCAACGCACATTTCATCGAATCGAATCAAATCGACATAGAACATCAGACAAACACGAAATGTCCCAAATCGGACAACAGGTCGACAAGCTATTGTAGGTAAAATCAAAAATTGTGAAAAGGGTCTGATCAAATGATCCGGTAAACCTCAAATCTCCCATCTTTCCCAAACCCTCCTGACAAATCTAAACCAAATTTGGAAACCTAGCTGACATTTCCACTATGGAACTTCATCAAGTTCAAGTTGCATTCATCAAAGCGAATCCAAACTAAGAAACTAGCACCAAATGCCTCCAAATTGGACAAAAGGATGGACAAGTTACAGCTGTCAAAATCCGAACTTGTGAAGAGGGTTTGTATCAAATGATCCGGCAGACCCCAAAGCCTCAATATTCCAGAAACCCCATTGGAAAATCTAAACCAAACTTGGTGTCTTGGCTGACACTTCAGCTATTACCCAGACAACTAACTCTGAGAAGCTGCAATTATGAATCCAAGCAAGAACACTAAAAGATCATAAATTGCATCAAAAAGTTTGTCCTAAAAAACCCACCAAACTTCCATAATTGAGAAGCTTGAGTCAGCTGAGTGCAGCGCAGCGTACCTTTCCAATGGCTTCAAACAGCGAGGTGTTGAAAGAAGCCGCGGTGAGGATGACCTGCGGGAAGCTGGTCGCGCCCGGGACCGCATTGTCGAACCGGGTCCCTGGCCCGGTGCTCGACACGCCGTGCAGGGCCTCGGACCACCACTCGTACTTGGGGATCCCGAGCCGCGGCACCGACGCGGCCCCGTTCACCAAGTTGCCTACCTTCTCCTGCAGCGTCATCCGCTTCACCAGATCCGCCACCCGCTCCGCCGCCGCCACACCCGTGTCGCAGAAGGTCAGGTTCGCCAGCTCCGGGTTCGCGCCCACGTCGCACGCGAAGGACGGCGAGCCCGCGGCCGCCACACGGCCGAGCTGAAAGGCTGAAAACACTGTGAACAAACAGAGGATGGCATAAAAAGAGCGTGCGGAGGCTCCCATTTTCTTGAACCCCCGAAGCCCGAGAAACGACCAAACCCCAAAATCCGAAACCCGAGAAAGCGATCAATCAATGAATGCTGTCGATGATCAGTGGAGAGGAGTTTATAGCTTCATATATAGAGAACGCAAGTGGCGCTTGTATCAACTTCGAGATGGGGTTTTTAATATAAATGGGAAGTTTTGTTTTGTAGCCACCCGTGACACAAGTCGGATAATTTCAGAAAGATGGAATCAATTCGGAAACCCGCAGCAAAGTGGTTGCTGTCAATTTGGCTTGCTCGGACATGAAGGAATGAAAATGGGGTCAGAAAACAAACATAAAGACAATGAATTGCTCTGCGTTTCTCTGTTTCGGAAACCTCAGTCAAAGATCGTATGAACTTCAATCGGTGAAAATGAAAGACGCTCGCCTATCTATCCAAATGCATCTACCAGTCTGTCTGTCTGTCTGTCTGACGTGGTTCCTGAACAGAGAGTTTGAAATGGATTAGAACTGCTCTGTTTCGGAACCTTCTCTGCTGTGTTCTTTCAGCAGATGATGCTCTGTTTTATAAAGGATGAGGTTGAGTGTTGTGAGAGTTAGCGGTGAAATAAGGGAACACACCCACATTTGTCGCACAATTAAAGGTGCTTATCGGTTCAACCGTATTGGACCGAAAGGTTTAAACCAATTCAAGAAATGAAGAACACAATATTATTTTAGTTGGATTTGTATTCAAAATCAATTGGTAAAGAGTGAAAATTCAATTATATATTATAATCATTTTAGAGTTTGTGTGGGCGATGTGGAACTTGCCTACTTATATAGTTCAACATTTTCTCATTATTAGAGATTCAGCTAATCTCAGCAAACGAGATTTCGTTGAGATCTAATTAACCGTCACTAACATATTTTTAACCTGCGGTAAAAATCTACTCTGATACCAATATTAGATTAATTATATGTACACGCGAAACTAATTATCAATGAGCAAATGAGTCCAATCATATATTACGATCGTCGTAGAATTTAAAATCTCGACACCCTCTTTCACGAAAGCATTAAGCTCAACAAATGGGAGCTATGCGTATCTAATTAGATGCTATAGATGAATTCTAAAAGTGTATCCACACTAAAAAAATTATCAATAAATAATTTTTCTTAGAAAAAAAAGAAAACAGGCTGGAAGTAGCCTTCATCATTTAATCAAACATTCCCTACTAATTCTGGGGACCAAATGGAACAAATCTTATCTGAAATTCCAATAAATTGAACTCCAGATTTGAACCAGATCAGCGCAGCCGAGCCGGCCTGCAGCAGCTCACGGCCGTAGGGCAGAGTGTCCTGCAAAACAGAGTGCGTAGGTGACACGGCTTTGGGTGGAGGAATAGTCGGGTCACGGCGGCCCGTGATTGGCTGCCTGCTAGGCTGTAAAACGGGTTTGGGTGGGACCCGGTCGGAGGATAGGGCGTGGCAGATTCTTTAGGTCGGTTGACTCATCGAGATTTTATGTTTGGGTGCAGTTGGGTGGTTTTAGGTGGGACATGTCATGCAAGTGTGCTTAGTGGTTAGTGGTTCGCGGTTCGACCCGGTCGGTTCGGTTCGATTTTTATTGGTTCAAGCGGGATTTTGAAATTATGAATTAAAACTGTACGTTCTTTTCTATTTACTTTTGATAAATATGTGCATGCTATCTCAACCGAAAAGAATTTGCACTGAATTGAAATTCTTTGAGTCGTTGATTGAACTGACTTGATTTAATTGAATTGGGCTGAATTAAACAGTTTGAATTGAACTTATTAAATCTATAATTCAAAGAGAGAGGTCTATTTCAATAAAGTCACTCATATATATTTTTTATGAAAAATGTTTAACTTAATTAAGTTAAAACAAATAAATTAATAGATTCTTGATTTAAGATGGTTTGATTTTATTTGATTCGGCTCGATTTGGAGAGGGATGTAAGTGGTGCCACAAGAATTAGGTTGCTTTTTACTACTCGAGTAAAGTCCAAAAATGTGCTAGGCCTGCAAGCTTTAGCTTTTTGTTTGAATTCTGAGTGGCTCCAATCTGAACATTATTGTTTTCATCACTTAGCCAAGACATGTTATTCATGTAAATATATGTAGCATGTGTGAATAGGACAGAGATGCTTCTATTTCAAAATTTTACATTGATTTTGAAACTTTATTGAATTTTCCAGACATAAATTTTGATTCCAGCATGTTACCATAACACGTGCAATTGAGACCCATTCTGATCGAACTACCACGATACGTTGATTAAATGTGGTACTCTAAATATGTCATTAATTTCAAAATGTGTTGATCTGTCAGAGTCTCTCCAATTCAGATCTTTCAAATTAGTAATATAAAAAAAATGACCGAGAAATTATCGATTTTCGACTGTGTGACAGTAGTATCACTCCCTTTTCTTACCCTCTTTCTTATAGGTCAAAGTAGCCAAATCGCTAAATGATCCTTTCAAAGTAATTTGTGTACAAATTATTTTGGAAACATCACTTTCCTAACGCGCAAGTTTGACATTTCTTTGGGCAACAAAAGTTCATCTTGTGTCACATCCAATTGCTAACAATAATAGAAAGTTCTTTGGATTGGATGACCTAGGTAGATGTGCGTATCCATCTAACTTCCGACCAATAAATAGACATCATATTAATGGTGAATATAATCCACTTTTCTTTTCTAGTTGTTACTTGTAACTTAGATTATGCTTGCTTATCAAATCTAATGTCACATTTTATGAATACCTAAAGGTAGGTGAAGTGGAGCCCCAAAACAAACCTAGGTTGTATTAATCTTCACTTTCATAAAGAGGGAAAAAAAAAAAACCTAACCCCACATGGCTTATGTCAAAAAATGATTAAACCCTAGTTGAAGATCGAGATAGATAAGATATATTGCGTACCTTATTCGCAATTGTTGAGCATATTAAGTGGTATTATCCCACATCGTCCAGTGCAAACTCTAAATTGATCTTAATATATAGTTGGGCTCCCCCACTCATTGTCAATTGATTTTGAGTGTGGATCTGACAAATCTACATATGTCAAGAAGAATATATAATGTATCTCAGTCATAAGCTAGAACACAATCATGGGACTTGGGAACCTAGGCCAAAGGATCATAACGCGACCACAAGATCATCACATGAAAGTGTCGAGCAAAATGTAGTTGATCATGGCTCATCATAATGCTTTGGTAACAAGAAATGAATCATGGTATGAAAAAAATACCAAGAAAAAGGAACAAGTTCTCATTGGTTTATTTTTTATTTGAAATGCGGAAAATCATATTTATATGACTCTGTCTAAAGGTATGAAAATTGGGGCACCGGACGATACCCTATCTCATACTTTCAAACTAGATTCACGAGTTAAATGATGGTGTCACATTAATACAAAAAAAAAACATCTGATCCGACGACGCCTATGATTTACAAGCGGTCTAAAGCTATGCAGCTAAAAACTACAACATTTTGTTTAACTTTAAACTACGCTTGCAGATCATAAACGACATCTTATACACAAAATAAACGTCGATAATTATCTCTTATGTATATAAACTTGTTATCAAACGGACCACATGGCGATCAATACTACCACCAACTCAGTCATTGACCATGAAAAGTATGAAGTTATTATTATTGTTTCATTGCTAAGCTACACGTTCCTCTTGGCCACAAGTCATTGCTTTACACCAACTTCAAACTATACCGTATGCTCATATACATACCATCTCCCTCCATTTCGGTTTAAATGCAAATCCAACTAACATGGAGTCAACAAGTCATACAACACACGTATAATCTCATACATGTCTGACAACCACAATTCGTTATCGGTTGATAACTCGTCAAGAAAGTAAACTATAGAGACATTTCATTTACTGATCATTTCAACATCATTTGGTGAGAGATACAAAATCTCATACTAACTTGAAGGCGTGGATTTTGAATCATAGGTTGGAAATCTCAACTAATGTTTTGGAACTAGTTTTTTAAATTGTCTTTTCGGATTTGATTGACCATTCAATTAGGTACACCTTCTACCACACCCACCAAGCATAGGCATCTAGGAGATTAACAACGCATTAGTGCTTAAGTGTTTTAACTAATCTATTCGATCAAGGATTAGTTGTGCATGAAAAGTAATAGTGCAAACTAAAACAGATTAATCGATGAGCGAACCGAATTCATAGATTTGGTTCGGTTATGAGTATTTGTGATTTGGTTACGGTTTAAATTTTTGAAAAACCCATGACTAATTGTTCGATTTTCTTTTTCTTTCAAACTGACCGAACTAAACTAAACTACTTCATTTTATTTTAGATCACATACAAATTTAATTGAATACAAAATATAAATTAGTATCTATATATTATTATTATATAAAAAGTGTTCTCTTTAATAAATAGACTAGTAAACAAAGTTCAAAAAATAAATCGAACCAGATGGTTTGATTTTTAAAAACTAACTGTTCATTCTGTATTCAAAATTTTCAAACTGATTACCAATAATTTAATTTAAATTTTTATTAAAAACAGAACAGAAGAGTTTTACCCTAATGAAAGGGATGAAGACAACATTCAACCTAACTAGAGCAGTAACCGCTCGGATGCTACTCTAAGCCCAGCAGGCAGCCCTTTAACGGGCCCATATCGGCCCAATCAAGCGTGGCCATGCAAGCAGTTCCGGCCCAGTCCATTCCTAGAGGCTTTCTATTATAAATTAGGATAAATTATAAAAATATATTTCAAATTATCACTCATTTTCAAATTAAATACGGAACTTTGAACTTTGTAATTCTTCAATTTTATTACCGATCTTTTTAATTATTCAATTTCCGTATTATAGACTTAATAAAAAATAATTAGCATGAAATGAAAGAATTAGTTTGGGAGCCCAACTCTTTCACCGGGATTTTGAAATTTGCATAAATATATCGGACATACAATCTGTTTTTTTATATAAATTTTTTCATTTCATTAAGTCTATAGTACTGAAATTGAATAATTAAAAATTTCGGTACTGAATTGAATAATTAAAAAAATCTAGTAATTAATTTGAAAATGGATGATAGTTCAGGATATATTTTATAATATAATTTACCCTGTAAATTATTACATCATTTTCAAATTTTGATAAATAAATAGATTGAGAGTCGAACGAGTGAGAATTCAAATTCCTGATTTATTGGTTGAACGAACAGTTCGATCCATTTGATCACCAATCACAATAAAATTTAATGAAGATGTTGTAAAGATCTAGCCGCAGAGCGGCTGACTTTCATCCCATTGAGCATCGAATCGATACCCGCTGTCAACAATTTTGCTTAAAATTCGATTTTTAAATAATGATTAAGAATTTAGTTAATTTGTACATTTATTAATTATTGAACCAGTCGATTCGGTCCTATTTTAATAATTATGGTAAATAGTTTATATAAGTATCATATATATTAAAATTACATCTCGTTAGGTTTTCATTTATGTAAAGATAAATGGAATTTATCATACAAATTTTTAAAAAAATTTAACACAAATTAGTAATCTGGATCAGCCCACTAACTTACCGGATCTGATTCCAGCGTAACTAATTGACTATTCTTAATTGTCAATATCTTGAACTAATCAAACTCAAAATATTAATTTATTAATTTTCCAACAAGCTTTAATTATTAAAAGAAATTTTCCTGCTTAGGCTTCTCGTGATCGAGATTAGTCAATTCAAATAGTTAATTACTGTACTCTTTAATTATATCATTGTTGCTTCTTCACCTAATAATGTCAACAAAAATAAATCCATCCAACCTGCCAATAAATATACATTTATTTAGTTTTATTTAATTATGAACATTTGACTGGTCTACCAGAATATTTTTATTCTCCTTTCTATTTCCAGATAACGAAATTGAATTACATAAAAATATTCCAATTTTATTTATTTTTAATTATAGCAAAATTTTAAGAAATGGAAAATATAAACCATGTTTTTCATTAATGTGAACAAGCCTGAAACCCCGTTTACCTAAACCTTAATTCTTGGGTTAGTTATTTAATTACTCATTAAAACGGCAACTTGTATTTATTACATGAATTTGGGGAGAATAAATAAAATGAGTTGTAATAATAGAATAAAAAAATAAATATATTATATTGAAATAAATGTAAGGAAAATTCCTAGGTGGTGGTTTGACTAAGCAACCAGACACACACCATCGGCAACGACTCCCCGGCCAGTCAATCTCTCTCTCCCAATTCTCTCTCTGCTTCTTCTTCACTCCAACGTTTTGACCTTCACGTTCACACCAATCCCCAATTCGACCATTTCATCTCCGTCCCCAGTTCGAGTTCGTCCCGTTGTTGGTCCCTTTCGTCGCTCAATTTCGTCCTTAATCGACTGCTCGGGGAGTCCAAAAGCCCCGATTCGGTCCGTTTGGGAGGTGGGAGCTGGAAGTAGGTGTAAAGGCAGATTTTTTAGCCTCAGAGGGGCTGGAAACAAGGTGGGTCGATCGGGTTTCGAGCTGAGGCAGCGGCGGTCGGCGCAGCGGGAAGTGAAGATCGGTTCCATGGAGTGATTGGGGTTTGAAAAAAATCGGGCGGTGTTTGGAGTTTGTGCGATGCGGATGGATCGTGGGGTTGTCGTTGTAGGGTTTGTTTTCGTGCTGGGATGGGTTTCCAGGGTGTCTGGCAACGCGGAAGGTAATTCAATCACTCCAGGTGTTTTCATTTGTGGAAATTTTGCTGATTTTTGGTGATCGGTTGCGGTTGATTTTAGGGTTTCTAGGGTTGGGTTTTTGATGGATTTGATGTGGTTTTCAAGATCAAAATTGGAAATTTCTTGGCTTTTGACTTTTCTTGGAGCTGGGGATTGGCCTGTTTGCTGACCTAGAATGTTGGATGAGACATGTTGAAACATCTATTTGATGAATTGTCTTTTACAGTATTTCATGTCAGTGTTTCCTGTTGATTTTCTACATGTTATAGTTACCGAATACAGCCTATTAGGTTTCATGTTGATACATTTACTATCCAAAATAGGAGCATTTGATCCATAGCTTACTCATTTTATTAGGCTTTCAAGTAGTGTTAAGCTCTTAAAAATGGGTTGATAGTTATGCGCAGGCGCGACCTTTCCTGGTCGTTGAGCTGCTTTTGCGGCCGCGGAGTGTCTTTCAGAAGCTTGCCTTTTCTGTTTGATGTGATTTTGATTTTTCAGCTTGATAAGATCGTAATGTGTAAATGAGTTAAAACTATTACCATGTTGAACAGGCGATGCTTTGAACACCTTGAAGAACAACTTGAATGACCCGAACAACGTGTTACAAAGTTGGGATCCCACCCTCGTCAATCCTTGCACATGGTTTCACGTTACTTGCAACAGCGAAAACAGCGTGACCCGAGTGTAAGTTGCTTCATCGGAATCGAGTGTGAAACTTGTTGAAACGTTTGAATGATTTACAGTGTTCGATATTTGGTCTAGGGATCTCGGAAATGCGAATCTCTCCGGCCAGCTTGTTCCGCAGCTTGGTCTACTTACAAAACTGCAATACTTGTAAGGATCAGTCAATCCGATGAACTTTTTTTAATTTTAATTTTTTTTTACTTTTTTACCGATTCTATAACAATTTGATCCCCGGCTATTTCCATCACAGGGAGCTCTACAGTAATAATATTAGCGGGAAGATACCAGATGACCTCGGGAACTTGACGGCGCTCGTGAGTTTGGATCTTTACTTGAACAAATTGAGCGGCAAAATCCCGGCGACATTGGGCAGGCTTTCGATGCTGCGCTTTCTGTACGTACTCCTGCTCCTTAATCGCAAGCTGTCTTCTGTTTATTTACACGCTTCGATAACTTCCAACTTTTGCTTGCACTAATCATTATTTTTTTTCCGATGTCCGAACAGTCGTCTGAATAACAACAGCTTGTCAGGGACGATTCCAATGTCTCTTACAAACATCGGCACGTTGCAAGTTCTGTAAGTGTCGTGTTTGTATAAAGTCAATAGATTTCTGTCTGGGTACTCGCGATAGATGACACATTCTTGATTTTTCCATGTCAGGGATCTTTCGAATAATAACCTGACCGGGCCTATCCCTTTCAATGGCTCATTTTCTCTGTTCACTCCCGTCAGGTTTGATTTCTTGAATTTCTTTGTCTGCAGCGCTTTTTAGTTTCCGCAAGTTCCACGCTGATTATTTTTGACCCCGACAATTTGTAGTTTCGCTAACAACCAGTTAGATATTTCTCCGGCAGCCCCACCTCCTCCGCTTCCTCAGTCGCCTCCAACGTCTCCCTCAGGTTCACTTTATCCTATTATATTTCGGATTCGTATTTGTTCGTATACGTCTATGCATATTTGCATGCCTTCTTAACTCATTTATGAATATTAACTTGCGATTTTTTATTTTTATTGCAGTTGGCAATAGTGCGACTGGAGCAATCGCCGGAGGAGTTGCTGCCGGCGCTGCGCTGCTCTTTGCCGCCCCTGCGATTGCACTTGCATGGTACCGTAGGAAGAAACCACAGGACACCTTCCATGACGTTCCCGGTGAGAGAAAATCTGAAGCGCTTGGTCGTGATTTTGTTTAACATTGGCAGAACATGTTTTCATTTCGATATTGCGTGTTACAGCCGAAGAAGACCCTGAAGTCCACCTGGGCCAACTCAAGCGCTTCTCTCTCCGTGAACTTCAAGTCGCGACCGATCATTTCAGCAACAAGAATATTTTGGGCAGAGGTGGATTTGGTAAGGTGTACAAAGGTCGCCTGGCTGACGGCACGCTGGTGGCCGTGAAGAGATTGAAAGAGGAACGCAGCCAGGGCGGGGAGCTTCAGTTTCAGACTGAGGTCGAGATGATCAGCATGGCTGTTCATCGGAACTTACTTCGTCTGCGAGGCTTCTGCATGACTCCGACGGAACGGTTACTTGTTTACCCCTACATGGCAAATGGCAGTGTAGCGTCGTGTTTGCGAGGTAAGGCTTCGGATTGCAACTCTTCAATCTTTTTTATCATTTTTCGGGACTCGTTAGTTTCAGTTGGGACGTTTCGAATAGTGCGACTTCTGATCTGCTTTTGCTTGTAGAGCGTACCGAAAACCAGCCGCCGCTCGAGTGGTCAATCAGGAAGCGGATTGCGCTGGGATCGGCCAGGGGGCTCGCGTACTTGCACGACCACTGCGACCCGAAAATTATTCACAGGGACGTCAAAGCCGCAAACATATTGCTTGATGAGGAATTCGAAGCAGTTGTGGGAGACTTTGGGTTAGCTAAGCTTATGGACTACAAGGACACGCATGTCACGACGGCTGTCCGGGGAACAATCGGGCACATAGCCCCCGAGTATTTATCCACCGGAAAATCATCCGAGAAAACTGACGTCTTCGGTTACGGAGTCATGTTGCTCGAGCTCATCACCGGTCAACGAGCCTTTGACCTCGCTCGCCTCGCCAATGACGATGATGTCATGCTACTGGATTGGGTACTTTTTTTGACGCAATGCCGCATTCTTTTGACTCTTCCGTTGTTCATCTTTAATGTGATGTTTGGCGGCCATGTAGGTCAAAGGACTTCTGGAGGACAAGAAGCTCGAAACTTTAGTGGACGCCGACATGGGAGGTAACTACGACGACGATGAAGTGGAGCAGCTGATCCGAGTCGCGCTACTATGCACACAGGGATCGCCCATGGAAAGGCCCAAAATGGCGGAGGTTGTCCGGATGCTGGAAGGCGAGGGGCTGGCTGAAAAATGGGAAGAATGGCAGAAAGAGGAAATGCTACGTTCCGAGGTCAGCCACCTCCAGAATACAAACACCGGATGGATCCTCGACTCCACCTCGAATCTCCAAGCGGACATATTATCCGGTCCTAGATGATGATGACCCTCTCCGTCTGGCGAAGAAGACCGTAGATCATTTTTCAGCTCATCCAGACTTTTTTTTTTTTTTTTTCCTTTCAAAAGTTGTGCATATATAAATCCTTCCGTTTGATCTTAAACTTTTCGGACAGCCGGAGGACTCGATAAGAGTGTTTGGTGATGTTGTTGTTGTTTGTGTTTATAGGAGCCAAATTGGGTATATGAAACATCAGACATGGTGCAGGGAACCATGAAAGCAACTGTAATGTATTTGCATTCTTTTGTATGGCAGCTGGTGGGTTTAGCGATGAAAATTTTCTTCTTTAGTCACGGCAAGAATAGTATCATATATTTAGCAGCGGATATTCTCTCTTTTAGCACGGAATCCACATCAGTAACGATGAAATTCGGACACTGTTTTTAATGGATAAATCATTAAAACAGATTTTTAAAATGTGTCTGAATCGCATGAAATTTGACCGGAAGTCTAAAAAACATTTTGTATTACATTATGAGCTAGTTAATTGTCATTTTCATTTTTTCGACAAAAATCACCAAATTTGTAACGGAAAAAAGGCTGATTTTGATTTTCTTTTATTCGTCCTATCTATGGACTTATGTTTTCGAAACCAAATTCAGATAATCTTCTACGTGCCGTCTACAGTTGTCACCACAGTTTTCGACCCAAGCTCTTTCTCCATTTCTGCCATGATTAGCCATTCAAAGTCGCTCTTCGAGTACGGTCTTTCATGTATAAATCACTGAAACAGACCTCAAAAGATTTCTTAATCAAATGAAACTTGGACAAGAGTCTTAAAAAGATTCATACTACATTGTGGGCTAGTTAATTATTTTTTTTGTTTTTTTAACCCAAATTACCAAATTTATTGGCATATTCCTACATAAAATGGACCGATTTAGATTTTCTTTTATTTCTCATACATACAGACTTCTGTTTTCAAAACTGAGCTATGATCACCTTTTATATGCCGTCTAAAGATTTAACGACAGTTTTCGTCTCAAACCGTTTCTCCGTTCCAATCCATATTAGCCTTTGAAATTCGCTCTACAAGCACAATTTTTCATGATAAATCACTGAAATAGACCCCTAGAAGGTGTCTAAATCTTACAAAATTTGGCCGAGAATCTTAAAAGATTTATATTATATTTTAGGCTTGCTAATTTTAATTTTCATTTCTTAATCCAAGTCACCAAATTCGAGGGTATACCCTCACGGAAAATGGGCCTATTTAGATTTTCTTTCATTTGTCCTATCTACAGACATTTGTTTTCGAAAATGATATTGGATCATCTTCTACGTACCGTCTATAGATGCAACGACAATTTTTGTCCCAAGCATTATCTCCATTATAGTCCAAATCAGTCATTCAAAGTTTGCTCTTCGGGCACAATTTTTATCAAAAAATTGTTGAAACGCACCCATAAAATGTGTTTAAATCGCATGAAATTTGGCAGAGAGTCTTAAAAAGTTTCATATTACATTATGAGTTTGTTAGTTCTCATTTCATTTTCTGACCCAAATTACAAAATTTGTGGGTCCCCTACAGAAAAAAGCTGATTTCAATTTTTTATTTGTCCTACCTACATACTTCTGTTTTTGAACCTGAGCCAGGATCACCTTCTACATTGTCTTATAAAGATGTCACCATAGTTTTTATCCTATTTTGTTTCTTCGTTCCTACCCAGATCAGCCTTTCATAGTTTTCTCTTCGGACAGGGTCTTACATGAATAAATCGCTAAAACGCGCCCTTAAAACGTGTCTGAATAGCATGAAACTTGATCAAGAACCTTAAAAAATTCTATGTTACTTTGTAAGATTTTTTTTTTGGCCTAAATCACAAAACTTATGAGCATATCCATACAAAAAATGGGTTGCTTTTTGGTTTTCTTTTATTTATCTTACATTCGGACTTTTGTTTTCAAAACCAAACTGGGATTACGTTCTATATGCCCTTTAGAGTTGCCATCATAGTTTTTATCTCAATCAGTTTCTCCGTTCCTACCCACATAGCCTTCCAAAGTTCACTATTCAAACAAAGTTTTCATAGATAAAACGCTGAAATGGGCCCTTAAAACCTGTCTGAAACGCATGAAACTTTGTTAAGAGTCTTAAAAAGTTTCATATTACTTTGTAGGCTTGTTATTATTTTTTATTTTATGACCCAAATTACCACATTTGTAGGTATACCGTATACCCCTACAAAAATGAGCCAATTTTGGTTTTCTTTTTTTTTTCCTGCCTTCATACTTCTATTTTTTTTCAACCAAGTTAGGATAACCTTCTACACATCATGTAGAGGTGCCATCAAAGTTTTCATCTCAATCCGTATCTCTGTTCAAGCGCAGATCAGCCTTTCAAAGTTCGCTCTTTGAGTAATTTTTTCACGGATAAAATGCTGAAACGGGCCCTTAAAACGTGTCTCAATCACATTAAACTTTGTCAAGAGTCTTAAAAAGTTTCATATTACTTTGTAGGCTTGTTACCAAATTTGTGGGTATACCCCAACAAAAAAAGGGCTTTATTTGTCCTACTTTTGAACTTCTATTTTCAAAACCAAGTTAAGATGACCTTCTACGTGCTATGTAGAGGTGCCACCACAATTTAGGTCCCAATCCATCTCTCTATTCCAGCCCATATCAGTATTTCAAAGTTCGCTCTTCGAGCAAGGATTTTCATGTATAAAATGCTGAAACGAACCCTTAAAACGTGTTTGAATCGCATGAAACTTGGTCAAGAGTTTTAAAAAGTTCCATATTACTTTGTAAATCTTTTATTTTTATTTCCATTTTCTAACCGAAATCACCAATTTTGTGGGTGCCCTACAAAATGGGCCGATTTTAGTTTTTATTTTTTCGTCCTACCTTCGAACTTTGTTTTCAAGACCGAGCTATGATAACCTTCTACATGCTCTGTAGAGGTGCCACCACAGTTTTGGTCCCTATCCATCTCTCTGTTCTAGCCAAGGTCATCCTTTCAAAGTTCGCTCTGTGGGTAAGGACTTTCATGGATAAAATGCTGAAATGGGCTCTTAAAACGTGTCTGAATTGCATGAAACTTATTCAAGAGTTTAAAAAAGTTCCATATTACACTGTAGGTTTTTTATTTTTTTCACTCAAATCATCAAATTTGTGGGTATACCCCACTAAAAAATGGGTCGATTTCGGTTTTCATTTTTTTATCCTACCTCTAGACTTCTATTTTCAAAAATTAGATAGGATCACATTCTATAGGCTATGTAGAGGTGCCATCAATTTTTTTGTCCCAATCTGTCTCTCTGTTCAAGCATAGATTAGTCTTTCAAAGTTCGCTCATCGGGTAAGGTTTTCCATGGATAAAACGCTGAAACAAGCCCTTAAAACGTGTCTGAATCGCATGGAACTTAGTCAAGAGTCTTAAAAAGTTCCATATTACTTTATAGACTCGTCATTTTTTTTATTTTCTGCCCAAATCATCAAATTTGTGGGTATACCCCTACGAGAAATAGGCGATTTTGGTTTTATTTTATTTGTCCTACCTTCAGACTTCTATTTTCAAAATCGAGCTAGGATCACCTTCTATGTGCTCTGTGGAGGTGCCACCTCAATTTTTGTCCCAATCCGTCTCTCTTTTCTTGCCCAGATAAGTGTTTCTAAGTTAGCTTTTCAGGCAAGATTTTCTATG
>NQLW01000047.1:712593-726008 GCA_002312845.1 Kalanchoe fedtschenkoi | reverse complement strand
GACTTGTTTAAGGAAAAAGGGCCGAATTTGGTTTCCTTTTATTTGTCCTATCGCAGGACTTCTGTTTTCAAAACTGAACTAAGACCACCTTCTACGTACCGTTTAGAGATGCCACAATAATTTCGTCACAAGCTGTTTCTCCTTTCCTACCCAGATCAGTCTTTCAAAGTTCGCTCTTCGGACATTGTTTTTTAAGAAAAATCGTTGAAAACAGGCCACTAAAGTGTGTCTGAATCGCATGAAACTTGATCGAGAGTCTTAAAATGTTTCATATTACTTTATGAGCTTGTTAGTTCTAATTTTTTTTTTAATCCAAACCACCAAATTTGTGAGTATACTCTAACAAAAAATGGCCAATTTTATACTTCTTTTATTTGTCCTATCTACAGACTTTTGTTTTCGAAATCGAGCTACAATCACCTTCTACGTACTGTCTAGAGATGTTACAATACTTTTTAGGGATAAAACCCAGAAGGGGCCCTGAACTACCACCGCTTACCCAATTGCGGTCAGAACTACCACGATTTCCAAAAAGGGTGCGTTGAAAAAAAAAATTAAACTGATTTTCTAAAATAAAATTTATCATTACATTTCTAACCTAATATTATTATAAGACTTAAATTTGTATGCGAAGATTACGTCATTTGGTTATCAAAAGACGTCGTTTTCTTTATGTGCGCAAAATGGTATAATTTATTTTGATAACCAAACGATGTAATTTTTGCACACAAATCTAAGTCTTGTAATAATATTAGGTTAGGAATGTAATGGTAAATTTTATTTTAGAAAATCAGTTTAATTTTTTTTCATCACACCCTTTTTGGAAATCGTGATAGTTCTGACCGCAATTGGGTAAGCGGTGATAGTTCAGGGCCCCTTTTGGGTTTTTCCCCTACTTTTTATCCTAAACCGTTTCTCTATTCCTGTTCAGGTCAGTTTTTCAAAATTCGCTTTCCAGGCACGATTTTCATGGATAAATCGCTGAAACGGACCCCTAAAATGTGTCTAAATCGCATGAAACTTGGTCTACAATTTTGAAAAGTTTCATATTATATTGTGAGCTTTCTAGTTTGGATTTTTATTTGTTGATCTAAATCCCCAAATTTGTGGGTATATCTCTATATAAAAAGTTCCGATTTTGGTTTTCTTTTTTCTGTCCTGCCTACAAACTTCTGATTTCAAAATCGACCTAGGATCACCTTCTACTTTCCCATATTATTTTTTCGTTCCTGTCCAGATCAACCTTCTAAAGGTCATTCTTCAGGTAGGTTTTTTTTATGAAAAAAATCCTAAAATGTGTTCGAATCACATGAAACTTGATCGGGACTCTTAAAAAATCTTATATTATATTATGGGCTTGTATTTTGAATTTTTATTATTAACCTAAATCACCAAATTTGTGGGTATCCTTATGGAAAATGGCCAATTTTTTTTTCTTTTATTTGTTCTATCTCTGAACTTCTGTTTTCGAAATCGAACTAGGATCACCTTCTTCATGCCATCTAGATATGCCATATTAGTTTTCATCCCCAACCATTTCTCAGTTCCTATCCTGATTAGTCTTTCACTGTTCGCTTTTCGGACACAATTTTTCATGGATAAATCGCTGAAACGGACCCTTAAAATGTGTCCTAAATCGCATGAAACTGGGTGAAGAGTCTTAAAAAGTTTCATATTACATTGTGGCTTGTTAGTTTGATTTTCATGTTTGGACCCAAATCACCAAGTTTGTGGATATACTATAGGAAAAAAATTCAAAAGGGGCCCTGAACTATCACCGCTTACCCAATTGCGGTCTGAACTACCATGATTACCAAAAAGATTCAATGAAAAAAAAATTGGATAGATTTTCCAAATTAAAATTTACCATTACATTCCAAACCTAATATTATTATAAGACTTAGATTTGTGTGCGAAAATTTTATTATTTGGTTATCAAAAGACGTCGTTTTCGTTATATGCGCAAAATGATATAATTTATTTTGACAATCAAATGACGTAATTTTCGCACACAAATCTATGTCTTATAATAATATTAGGTTAGGAATGTAATGGTAAATTTTAATTTAGAAAATTAGTCTATTTTTTTTTCATTGCACCCTTTTTGGAAATCATGATAGTTCTGACCGCAATTGGGTAAGTGGTGGTAGTTCAGGGGCCCTTTTGGGTTTTATCCCTATACTATATCCCTACGGAAAAATGATCGATTTTGGTTTTCATTTATTTGTTCTACATACGGACTTCTGTTTTCGAAACCGAGCTAGAATCACCTTCTCCGTGCCATTTATAGATGCCACGACAGCTTTTGTCCCAAATCATTTCTCCGTTCCTACCCAGATCAATCTTTCAAAGTTTGTTGTTTGGACACAATTTTTCATGGATAAATCGTTGAAAGAGACTCCTAAAATATGTCTGAATTACATTAAACTTAATCGAGACTCTTAAAAAGTTTCATATTACATTATGGGACTAGTTAGTTCTTATTTTCATTTTTATCCCGAATCATCAAATTTGCCGGTTTTGACCTATTAGTGCTGTTTAACCCGGTTCTTAGTGCAATCCGGTAATATAGGTAAAATTAGACCCGTCCAATCACTGATTTATGGTCAAGGTTTAATCCAATTTTAATAACTATAATTGTAAGACTGTTAATCTCACATTTTAAAATTTATTTTGATAAAGTCCACCATTCTCATAATCTAATGCTTGGAAAGTCAGTCAATCTGTACTTTTTCTTATCTTATTTCACTGCGGATTTTAATTTTCCTCATATTTATGATTAGGTATTAATGATTAATTAATGTAGTTTAAATTTGTTAGTTAGAATATTTATTTGTTGAACCGATTTTCATACAAGCCGGTTCACAGCCATTTTGCCAGTTTTTGCTGGTTCGGTCCGATTTTAACCCTATTTATTGTACATAATCTGACAAGGCAAATGAAATCGGACCTAACCAATTGTACTATTAAGTTTCACATGATGAGATTTTCTTGTTTTGATCAAGCCCACCAAATCTCATAATCTATTGCTCCAAAAATCGGTCAAATTTGAGCTTTTTCTTATCTTACTTCACAGCGGGCTTTCATTTTCGATACCATGAATCAAATTTCCATCTTGGTTACTGATATCATCACAGATTTCATTCGAACCCACCAAACTAACCCTTTAAAATTTTCTATGGGTACATTATTTTTCCAAGATTCGGACAGATCCCTTAAAACATATGAATCAGCCCCGTTTTTTTTGTGTGGTTAGGCTCAAACACTCTCTACGCCTTGATAATGATTCTCCTAAATTGTTGATTTTAACATGTTTGATCAAATATGAGCTTAGTTCAAAATGGGGTTCACAGTTTCAGCCAAAGTCCCAATCTTTATATAAAAGATTCATTGGTGAAGATCCACAGAAGTTGAGTCCGAGCCTCCTCCCATGTTTGCTTCTGAAGATGTCACTGTGGCTTCTGACCCTGCACATGTGACAAAATCCACTGCTTGCGCAAGAGCCTCATTGATGGCACTGCCACTTAAACTGAAACTCTCCCCTTGTGAGTACCTCTCATCCATTTTCAACATAGACCATCTCCTTCCATCAAAGCACCCACCTTTCCTCATCTACTCACCAGGCTCTCTACTGGGTCTCTTTTGGATTCTTACTACTACTAGCTTTCAAGTGATGAGTTAGCTGGCTTACTTCGCTTAGGACATGGGTGAGGTTTCTGTGGAGATAAAGACTGAGTGGACCAGGGCCAGGACCAGACTAGGACTTGGACCTGGGAAACCTAGTTTAGTACATGAGTTGACAAAGACAAGAAGAAGGTTTTAACTAAACATGGCAGCTGCTGCAGTGTCTAGTTTGGTACTGGATGGAGAAGAATCTGACGCTTTTTTCTGGCTGTCATCTTGCCAGACTGATCTGCTGAAGTTGAAGCCATTTAATGCAACGAGGACTAGACACTTTCCTGTGTTAATATATCTTGCAGTCTTGCACCATTTTCACAGCATCATCCTTGTATGGTGTCTGTTGAGGTATGAAGAGCTGTGGCGCTGGAGGGTCTGGCAAGAAGAAGATGAAGATGAAGATGAGAGCAGGGTTCATGTGCCAGACTACGATGGCTTCCGTGGCGTGCATGAGTCGGGACAATGCAGTGAGATCTTCATCTGTGGTTGTGCCAAGAAAGACGAGCAGCGGCAGGTGGGTGGCTGAGCATGCCAAGTCGAGCAGCTGCAGGCGCTCTGATGCCTCATCTTCATCCTCCTCTTGCTCGGCTGGTGCAAAGTATATGCGACTCGCTGAGTCTCCGAATCTAAACACCTCAGCGGGGAAACAAGCTCGCGGACGATATGGAGCACAGTCAAGATCAGTGGCTTCCATTCTGTCCGCTCCGGAGCCTGCCACCAACAATGATGTTCTTCAGGTCAGTTCTCGAAGCTGGATTGCACCAAAACCAATCTGTCGCTGCTGCTGCCTCAACCGATTCAACTTTCGTCTCCAAATTGCACCGACTTTGGACGTGCTTTGGTGGCTCACATTGTCCATTTTTCGCAGGTTGTGGTGATGAAGGTCTCAATCCACTGCCAAGGATGTGCTGGGCAGGTCAAGAAGCACCTCTCCAAAATGGAAGGTATCATCACATCAATCCATAAAACATTCCATCTCCACAAGCTCACTAGCTCTACTGACCAACATGTGAGCCGTCTAAGCCCGAGAAACCACAACATTTCGACGTGTTTTTGCAGGAGTCACATCATTCAGCATTGACGTCGAGACCAAGAGAGTCATAGTGATGGGGCATGTGTCTCCAGCTTGGGTTCTCGCCAGCTTGTCAAAGGTCAAGAAAGCCGAGCTCTGGACCCTCTGAAGCCTTTGTTCCAACTTCGGCTCACTCTTGTAGTCTCTAGTTTTGCTCTACTTCAACATTCAAATGCTTCAACTCCGACACTAACATTCCATTCCATGACAACTTTGTTCCCCAAATGTATCTGCACCATTCGAAATTAGATTCAATCCAACTAGTTGAGAATCATCTTACATTCACGATCCATTCGCGTGCCTGTATATAAAAGAGACCATCTTTCGCCCGAGGCTATTCGCAACTTTCAACTCCTAGTAAGCTCAGCCTTAAGGTAGAGACCTTAAAAGTCGCATATGGCGCTACATGCTTGTCCTCCAAATAATGCATGCTTAAATAACCCCAACGTCTCCGTCTTTTTTTCTTGTCCTCCGCAATCTCCACGCCAAGCAGTATCTACCAAAAATGTAGGTCAACATATCAAAGTCAAAGTCTTCTATATGAAAAACAAACAACTGCATCATTTCGTCGATAATGGGTCCAGTGACAGTACAAGCGATGACCTTGCATGCAGTGTAGACCTCATGTCCCGGTGCATCCACATTGTAACTATCAATCTCTGTCAACTCCGCTTGTCCTACTCAATAAATTCCAGCTAATTTCTCAGCCAAGAACCGAGGATGATAGTTGACCCTGACCCTTTCTAGGCCTAGTAATTAACGCTCGTATCTTCGCCCAAATGGAGCCTGGTAATGGGAGAGATTCGGGCGAGCTGCGAGGAGATGTGCACTCTGAGATTCCTTATGTGCACAGGATTGGAGTGCCACCAAAGCCGAATCTGAGAAAGGAGTTTAAGGCTGGAGTCAAGGAGACTTTCTTCTCTGATGATCCTCTGCGGCCTTTCAAGAACCAGACCGGATGGAAGAAGGTGGTCATCGGGTTGCAGACAGTCTTCCCGATACTCGACTGGGGAAGGAAGTATAGCTTCGGGAAGTTCAAAGGGGACCTAATCGCCGGACTCACCATTGCTAGCCTCTGCATTCCTCAGGTAAGGCTAACCCAAAGCTCAAACCGAAACCGAACAGTCACTGCAAATGCTCCAAGCTTGTGTCTTTCTGGCTTTTCTTGCGGAAAAATGCTCCAAGTTTGAGCCTCTCTGACTTTTCTTGGCAAGACAGGATATCGGGTACGCTAAGCTCGCGCACATGGACGCCCAATACGGCCTGTGTAAGTAGAGCTATCCCCTTCTCTGCTTTTCGACTTCCCGCGGCTGCTGCTGCTGCGCAGTGACGAAACTGGTAATACTCGATTCAAGTGTCCGATTTTGAATGTGTAACAGATAGCAGCTTTGTCCCGCCGCTGATCTACGCCTGCATGGGGAGCTCAAGGGACATAGCAATCGGACCAGTGGCAGTGGTCTCTCTCCTCCTCGGCACAATGCTTCAGAACGAGATAGACTACAAATCCAATCCTGCTATGTTCCGCCGACTGGCATTCACAGCCACCTTCTTCGCTGGCATCACTCAGTTCAGCCTCGGATTTTTCAGACTGGGGTTCCTGATAGACTTCTTGTCCCACGCCGCTGTCGTGGGGTTCATGGCTGGTGCAGCCATCACAATCGCTCTTCAGCAGCTCAAAGGCTTGCTCGGCATAAAGCATTTCACCACCAAGACTGATATCGTGTCGGTCATGCGCTCAGTCTGGGGATCGGTTCATCACGGGGTACCCTCAAACTCCTTCCATCATTTTCTCGCTCTTTTCTGCAACATAAGACAGAAACAAGCAAAACAAAGGTAAAACGTTAACGACTTGTTACAGTGGAACTGGCAGACGATACTCATCGGAGTCTCATTCCTGGCCTTTCTCCTACTCGCAAAATACATCGTAAGAGCCCTCTTCAAGAAACTCACTAGAGCTCGAAACAAGTGCGAATGCAGGCTAAGATAAGTACCTAGTTTTGCAGGGAAAGAAGAACAAAAAGCTGTTCTGGGTGCCGGCAGTTGCGCCACTGATCTCCGTCTTCATCTCAACGCTCTGCGTCTACCTCACGCACGCTGAAAAACAAGGAGTTCAAACCGTAAGTTTAAGTAGAAACAGGCCGTAGTGCGTAGACTAGAGTACTACACTTACATCAAGCTGAATAATTTCTTTTCTTGAGCTCGTCAGGTCTGGCACATTGAGAAGGGCATAAACCCTCCGTCGGCCAATCAGATATTTTTCTCAGGGGAGTACCTCGGGAAAGGCTTCAAGATCGGCATGGTTGCTGGCATGATAGCTCTCACGGTATGTCCCTCAAATACTCGACCGCCTCTTAACAGTCTGAATCTGACTGAAGCTGGTGTGTAAGCAGGAAGCAATCGCGATAGGCCGCACATTTGCAACCATGAAGGACTACCAGATAGATGGGAACAAGGAGATGGTGGCCCTCGGCACGATGAACATCGTCGGCTCAATGACATCCTGCTACGTCTCCACAGGTCGCAATCGCAATCTTCAATTCTTCAAAGGCGTACCTGATCACTGAGGTTTTCGAATTCACAACTCCTCTGCAGGGTCATTTTCACGATCGGCCGTGAACTACATGGCGGGCTGCAACACTGCCGTTTCCAACATAGTCATGTCGGGTGTTGTCCTCCTGACGCTAGAGCTCATCACACCTCTCTTCAAACACACCCCAAATGCGATCATAGCCTCCATCATCATCTCAGCTGTCGTAAGCCTGATAGACGTCGAGGCCATGGCGCTCATCTGGAAGATTGACAAGTTCGATTTCCTTGCCTGCATCGGAGCCTTCTTCGGAGTAGTCTTCATTTCAGTCGAAATGGGACTCCTGATAGCTGTAAGCCCTTACTCATGCTCCCTGATAGATATACAAACTTCCAAGATACAAACTTTTTTTGTAGAATTCTGATGGATCAAACTTCTAACTTCAAACCCACCACAGGTTTCCATATCTTTCGCGAAAATCTTGCTGCAGGTAACCAGACCCAGAACTGCACTGCTGGGCAAGCTCCCAAGAACATCTGTCTACAGAAACATACAGCAATACCCAGAAGCTCTCAAAGTCCCTGGCATGCTGATTGTGCGAGTTGACTCAGCTATTTACTTCTCCAACTCGAATTACATCAAGGAGAGGTACCCACGCGTACCATACATCACATCTGATGGTCAATTTAATCGGAAAAACCACCTCAGGCTGAGAACCAAAGACTTTTTTTTACAGGATTCTGAGATGGCTTACAGATGAAGAACAGATCCTCGAGGAAACCAAACAGCCCCGGATAGCCTTTTTGGTCGTAGACCTCTCGCGTAAGCCTCCAAAACTCATCCAGCTTCTTACCAGTACCAGTGACTTATATAACAATGACTTGGTCACAATACCAATGTTGTTTTCTCAGCTGTGACTGACATAGACACGAGCGGAATCCATGCGCTGGAGGAGCTGCACAAGAGCCTGGACAAGAAATCCATAAAGGTTCGAAACTCAGACTACAATCACACAAAAATATCAAATTTTAGCAACACAGGCTGGTAACTAAATGATGCTGTTGATGAAATTAACTATGTGATGCAGCTTATAGTGACCAACCCAGGACAGGCAGTGCTAGACAAGCTACACTCATCAGGCTTCGCGAGCCTCATCGGCCAAGACAGCATCTTCCTCACTGTCTCAGACGCAGTGCTCATACATGCCCCGAAATTCGAACAAGCTTGATCACTCAGAATACTTACAAAGAAAATGTACGCAAAACAAATGAAAATGAAGCTGTAAAGAGACTACCAAAATGCAATAACATATATGATAGCAACAACAACAAGAAGCCCACTCAGATTCTATGTCCACAAATGGCATCAATCACGCCAATCCTCTCAACTCAAATAGCGGAAGAAATCAAACCAAGAAACACAAACTCAGACACAAGACACACAAATGAAGTAGTATGCGCATCAGACCGCGAGTTCGCTTGAGTTGGCGCAATCTGATCAGGTAGCAAACCTGGGACACCTGTTCGAGCTCCAACTACAACACATTCACACACAAACACCCAACTCCGAATCAGCCCATAAAAATCACAAATGTCACAACTTTAGCAGTTAAAATAGCAAGAAATTTGAGACCCGGATCTTACCAGGCGCAGCAGCAGATCCTCACTCACTGCAACATTTCATTCAGAAAATTTGAAATTGAAATTTAAAAAAAAAAATGATGAGTTTTTTAGGGTTGAAATGTTGAGCTTACGCCCGCAGTTGCTGACGGAGGGGGCGGAGAGGCTGCAAGCGGAGGGAAGCGTCGCCGCCTTGGTGACATTCAACACGATCCCCAACTGCAAGCTGCTCTTCAAACCCTCGCCAAGACACTCGGCTCGCGTCCTCAGCACGGCCTTCAGCCCAGCGCAGCAAGTCCCCTCCGGCTTCGTCACGATGCTCCCGCCGCTGACGTAAGTCAAGCAGTCAGCCATGTTCATTATCATCGCCGCGCAGTTCGCAGCGCCCGGCGCCGGCTCGATGATGCGTCGCGCAGTTCACATAGCAGACCGCTAACATCGCGCAATGCAGAGAAGAAGAGACGGTGTCGTCGAAACCGCCATTTTTCGGAGCTTTCGATGCCTAAAGATGCGATCTTGGGCTTTGGAGACTTCGCCAGAGAGTTTATAGGCGGAGATGAGTGCGAGAAAGTTGGAGGCGCGACGAGGAAGATGAACAGAGTCGGTGCTGACGTGTCATTGGCTCTCGTCTCTATTGACACGTGTCGCCTTTTCATTAAGGGGCCGCAACAGGCAGGGAATAAGTCCAATACAAACGTTTATTACTCGCAAAAGCAATTTCTTTGATTTTATCTATTTCTATTTCGACCATCAAAGTGTCAGATAAGTCCACATTGGACCCCATTTAACTGCGTATTTACTTCTGAGGACATCTTCTGCCTCGTTGAGATCGTGATCTGCAATCGGACCTTTCTCTGACCAAATCTCAGACGACGACGACTACGAGAGAAGTCAAGCCGTGATGGATCACCACCACCACCATCCAAACGCCACGGCGTCGCCTTCCTCTTCCTACTCCTCCACCACAACCGCCACAACAGCAAACCTCAACTCCGCCACCACCATCACCAGCACCGCCACAAACCTCAATGGCGTCGCCAGCAACGATCCGATGCACGCCTGGTGGGAATCGATCTCCAAAGCGAGAACCCGAATCCACTCGTTGGCATCGATTCTCCGCTCCGTCGCGCTGTCGTCCCTAGCCGACTCTGATCATCCCGCTCGCGCGCTGCTCCTCTCTCCTGAAGTCTACTCAGCGGTTTCGGAGGCGCTGAGCTCTCCGGATTCCGGATCTGGATCGGATCCGCTCTGCCAGTGGCTGTACGAGACTTTCCAGTTCTCCGATCCGGATCTCCGTCTGATCGTGTACGCCTACGTTCCGCTTATTTGCGGCGTGTACATGTCTCGGGTGGTGTCGGCTCCGACGAGCGATCCTTCAGCCTCCGCGCCGTCACTAGTTGGATTTGAAGCTGTGCTGTTGGCGATTTATGGTCTGGAGGTGAAGGCTAGGGCCGGGAAGCCTGTGGTGGTTTCGATTCCGGATTTGTCTCAGCCTTCTCTATATCATACTCCGAGAGAGAAGGCTGGTTCAGGAGCTGGGAGTTCCAGGCCGGTTGTGGGGGTTGTGTGTGGTCCATTGGAGGCGCAGAATGCAGTGAAGAGCACAAAAAGAGCCGCAATTGCTGGCGCGGCGCTGGATTGCTACTTCAAGCAGATTGCGCACATGCCCAGCTGGTCCAAGGTAGAGTTTTGCGAGTATGTGGCTGCTTGGGCTGGCCAGCATTGTAAGTGCGAGACTGAGTTGGATGAACAGGAGGAGGAAGTTATCGACGGGTTCTCGGAGATTAGGATTTCTGTCGAGGGTCGTGATGATGAGGAAGATGAGGACGATGTTGTTGTGGAGCGAAATGGGAAGGTGGGATTAGGAAAGAATGGCGACAGCAGTTTTGCTTCGAAGGGGAAGAGGATCCCGCTGCCATGGGAGCTTCTGCAGCCAGTTTTGAGAATCTTGGGTCATTGTTTGTTGGGTCCGTTGAATCCTCAAGATGTGAAAGACTCGGCATCTGTGGCAGTGAGGCGACTGTATGCGAGAGCTTCTCATGATTTGGTTCCTCAAGGGATTCTGGCAACTAGGAGCCTCATACAGCTTGATAATAGGATGAGGAAGACGGCAAATGAGGCTGGGACTGCTACTTCAGTGTCCAATGTGAACACTCCTAGCAAAGCCAAGAAACCCGAGGTCTTGCTGGTTTCAAAGTGATTCGTGAGGTAATCTGAGCTTCTTGTATAGTAAAAAATTGTAGCATTTCCGGTATAATTGTGCTGTTAAGTTCATTAAGTGCAAGATTCTCTAGGCAGATGGGTAATGGTTTGGATGGTTGGAATGGTAAGTTATGTATTATGTTTCTTCTAATACATATGGATATTCATCTTTGATACTCAAAACTTATTTTTTTTCTGTCCCATCATCTCCCATGCTTTCATATTTAACTACTTTTTGCTCTAATATTGTTTTCTATCTGACTTGCTGCCGATGATAATGAACTTTGTACTGGCTGTGCTCTAGCTTTGTCATAAGGCTTTTATCTATTTCAGTCACCTGGACACTGACCCTTCTGTTCATCTATGATCATCTGCTTAGTGTGTCAACCTAACAAGGCTTCAAGTTAAGCTGCAATGTAGTTAGGTTCAGCTCAGTTAAAATTTTGTTTCGCATGTAGAAATGTTATCTCTTGCTAATCTTAACTTCTCGGATATAACAGAAGAATTGAGATCAGAACAAGAATATTGTCATTGTCTGCGGTTACAATTTCCAAGTCGAATACAAGAAACTGATCTCAGTAACAAATGCAAGACCAGCGGCTTATATCTGAACATTAACAAAAAATGCAAATAGCCAAATGATGTATTCAGTTGATCACATTGCAGACCCTCCTGATCTCCCCCTCTGCCCCAGTCTTCACCCCAATGTTCCCCATCTTCACAATAGCTCTCCCAAACTCGAGATTAAAGTTCAGCTTCAGCAGTCCCCTGATCCCCAAAAACCTCTCCACAAACGGCCTGGTGGACGCATCAGTCCACAGCTTCTGATCCGACTCCAATATCCCCTGACCACTCCTCAAGTTAGCGTAGTACGAAGTGTCGAACCTGTTCTGACTGCCTGTGTCCAGTGCTACGCGCTTCGCTCCATCTCCATTCTGGGGACACAGTGCGTGGGGATGAGGGCTGGGTTAATGGTCGGGTCTGCACCGCCTCCAACTGTGGTGAAGTTGTAGAGCCTGTATCTGAAGAGCTGGCACTGCGCTGTCCCAATGGTGTGCCCTCCTGCATAGATTTCGAAAACTCAGCATAAAGCAGTTCCAATGAAAAGCAAAAATTATCTGACATGCTAATCCTGGTTTTTCTTTGGACGCGACAAGAGTGACTAGATCTTGCACAGTGAGACCCTTGTCAGCAAACTGCTGCTTTTGTGTCTCAATTGAGTCTCTGAAGCCAGGTAGATTTGCTGCTTCGGACGCCGGTGAAATTCGCCCATCCCGCCTTCCAGTTGGGACCGAGTATGTCAGCCTACCAGTCTGTGTAAATCAGTCGAAAATCTCATCAACAAATATTCAGAAAAAAAAACATTTCACGGCGAAAAAACGTTAAGGTGATGAATGATAAAGTTTCAGCAGTTACCAGAACGACAGTGTCCCGAGCAGCGAGAGTGAGGATATCGGCACAGGACACTAGGCCAGGACAAGCAGCCTCGAGCTGAGCCTTGGCATCATCTATGACCTCAAACCCCCTCAATGCTCGATTAGGGGCTGCGGTTTTCTCAGCTGATGGGCCGTCGATGAGAATCGAGGCATCACAGCCCTGAACAAAACAGTCGTGGAAATGCATTCTGAGCAGGCCAGGAGCTACGGATGGGTCTGATCTGAAATGCGACTGGACAGCGGATCTGACCACGGACTCCGCTTGTGGACATGTGGTGGAGTAGAACCCCACTCGAGTCCCCTGGCCATCGACAACTGAGACACAATGCAGGGAGAGTAATGCCATCAGTGTAAACACTAGTTGAGTATATAGAGTAGTCATCGGAGCCTTGTCTAACAAGCTAAGAAGCCTAGGACTTACAATTTTGAGTGAGTTTTTGAGGCTTATGCATGCGTCTATAAATACACATGCATATGCATATTACAAATGTATGTAAATCCAAATCTGTCAGATTATACTATGTTCAAATCGGGATTAAGCGGAAGTAAGCAAAGGCGGGCTGGGGAAGTGGTGGAGGGACAACTGAGAGTTCGAACCATAAAAAAAGTCTTACATAATGTGAATGAAGAGTCATGAGTAGCAAAATTTCAACACTGATTTACTCGCAGCGTGCAACTTCCGATATCATAAACTAAAACTAAAGATTACCAAACAGAAGAAGCTGCATAACAATCTTATCATCGAAATGAAGATATTCTAAGTTCTAACACTGTTTTAGTCTATGAGTATCAGACAAGCAATTTGCGCGTAAAAGTCCAGGAAAGTAGACTTTGTGCGAGTAAGAATCGCGGAAGTTCAGTATTAGATAGTACCTTGGAGT
>NQLW01000047.1:655307-712496 GCA_002312845.1 Kalanchoe fedtschenkoi | reverse complement strand
CGTCTGAATTACCTGTCAGTAACAAAATCACAGTAAGTGTTTTTATAACAGTGTTTAGGATTTCTTGTAGGCAATGACTTGACAAACAAGAAACTAAAGTTTAAAATGAGGATTGTAATCAGATCCATACTCTAGCTGTCGATCAAGCCGAAACATTGCGCTGGCAGTTGTCATTGGACTCATCACTTTCATAAAATCCAACAGTAAGACGGCAAGAATGCCTCATTGCTTTTGGCTTCAGATATGGACTGTCAGCTGTAAATGTGTCTCAAACTCAATGCTCAGAAGCATATGCTTTACACATGGTCTGGGGATATCCATGAACCCGTCTAGTTTACAGATTGATAAAGCCATCAAATCGATCAGAAACTGGTAGCTCGATACATTCTCATTTCTGTAAAATGTCTCGATACCTTCTGATTCTGACACTGCTGGTGGTTGGTTTCCGAAACTCACATAGTCTTCCGGATAATCCTGTGTACGGATACCGAGGAGAAGAAAGGGATGCTCTGTTCGCTCTCCGAGACTCGCTGAACAGCACTTTCCTTAAAAAGAACTGGACAGGCCTCATGTGTTACATGAACGATCCACCGAAGTGGTACGGAATCCAGTGCAGGAACGGGCGAGTCACAGGCATAGTTCTCGTATCAATGGGGTTGAGCGGATCCATCCGCGCTGATGCCTTCGCCAACTTGACTCAGCTGTCCATCCTGAGCTTCAGAAACAACTCAATCTCCGGGCCGCTGATGGACTTTTCCAAAACTCGCAAGTTGAGCTTCGTCGATCTTTCAGTCAATAGGTTCGACGGGCGTGTTCATCCGTCGCTGACAGAACTTCCGAATCTGACATCGCTCCAGCTGAACGATAACCATATAACAGGCCATCTACCTCCGTTTGGTCAATCCAGCTTGCGACTTTTCAATGTTAGTTACAACGATCTGACAGGCACCGTTCCGAACACAACCGTGCTTCAGTCATTCGGATTCCGCTCATACTTGGGGAACCCAAAGCTATGCGGTCCTCCAACTCCGACCCCCTGCAGAGTAGGCGGGAACGTCCAGTCACCAGATCCACCTCAGTCGGGTTTAGATTCCGACAGAAAACACAAGAAGCTCAACTCCACCACGATCTTCATCATCGTCGATGTGGCCCTTCTGCTACTAATTCTACTCATAGTCTTCTTTTTCTGCTACAAAAGGAGATCAAGAAAGCTAAAAAATCCAGCCTCCATCAAGGTCGCAACCGAATCAATCCAAACCCGGGACTCAAGAACACCGGAGCTCAAAATAAATGACAAGCTGATATTCATCGACGGTGAGGTCCAGTTCGAGCTCGGTGACCTCCTCAAAGCATCAGCTGAAGGAATTGGTGAAGGAAACTTCGGTAACAACTACAAGGCGCAGCTCGAAGACGGCCAGGCCTTCGTAGTTAAACGTCTACGAGACTTGAAGCCGATGAGCGTCCAAGAGTTTGAAAAGCAGGTCAGATTCATCGCTGACGTCAGACACCCGAATCTCCTTCCACTGATAGCTTTCTACAGCTCCAGAGATGAGAAGCTGATCATACATAAACACATTGCTGGGGGAAACCTCTTCAACCGGATCCAAGGTCAGTTTCAGTCAAATACACCGTGAAAAAATTCAAAATTTATATCTGAATACAGAAATCAAAACCCTAATTTTTTTAATACAAATTCAACAAAAAAAGCCCCAATTTCCCAAATCGCAGTTCTGAAAATGGAACTGATAGCCCTAGATTCCAAAATCTCAATTCTGAAAGTAAAATTAAGAATCCTAATTTCCATTTCCTGATTCGGAAATTGAAACTAAAAACCCTAATTCCAAAATACCTTATTCTGAAATTGAAAGTAAAACCCTAATTTCACAAATCCCTGTTCTGAAACTGAGGCTACAAACCCTAATTTTTCAAATCTCAATTCTGAAAGTGAATCTAAAAACCCTGATTTCCCAAAACCCTAATTCTGAAATTGAAACTAAGAACCCTAATTTTCCTAAATCCCCAATTTCGAAATTAAAATTTCAAAACCCTAACTCTACAATGCAGGGAGGAGAAGCAAGAACCGGGTACCATTCCGATGGAGCTCCCGGCTAGAGGTGGCACGCGGCGTGGCTCGAGCCGTCGAGCATCTCCACCACAACACCAAATCTCCGCAAGCGACCGTCCCGCATGGAAACCTTAAGACCGCCAACATCATCCTCGACGCCGACGACGCGCCTCTCGTCACCGATTACGGCCTCACAGCCCTCATCTCCTTCCCAATCGCCTCGCAGCGGCTGGTCGCTTACAAATCACCGGAGTACCAATCGGCGAAAAAAGTCACGAAAAAATCCGACGTCTGGTGCCTGGGCATTGTTCTCCTGGAGCTGCTGACGGGACGGGTGTCGATCCACTCTGCCGCGATGGGGGCGAACGGGGTCGACCTGTGCAGCTGGGTGCACAGGGCGGTGAGGGAGGAGTGGACGGCGGAGATCTTCGACGCGGAGATCGCGGCGCAGCGGAGCGCGACGCAGGGGATGCTTAGGGTGTTGAGACTGGCGATGAGGTGCTGCGAGAAGGCGCCGGAGAAGCGGCCGGAGATTGAGGAGGTGGTGAGGGAGTTGGAAGGGTTGACGACGGCGGTGGAGGAGGAGGAGGATGAGGAGGAGGAAAGTGATGACGTGTCGGGCGCTGATAGTGAGTTGTCGTATAGTACAAGTGCTTCTGGAAGAGACATGTAAGTTAAGAGTAGAAATTGAACCGGATGAATAATCTAACGAGCCGGTCTCGTTTTGCACCTGGTTCGGTTCAACTCGTCATTAAGCTTGCACTACGTATAAGCATCAGATCAAACCGGTCTAGATCCGTGTCTGGTTCTGTTCAAGTAGTGATGAGAACTTGGATTAATAGCAGAAAGAACCGGTCTTATCTGCACCTGGTTCGGTTTGATGAATTCGATTCAACCGGTTGATGTAGTTAGCCGAGATCGCGCTGTGACGGGGCTTTCGTTTGGTAGGCTTCAGGAATGTTTTGATTTTCAGGTGAAGGGGTTCGTGATTGAGAATTGAGCTACTTCAAGGCTGGAGTTTACGGCGCTGATTTGATTGGAATTTGAGGTAGTTATATGCTGATAGTTCTGCTGTGTAGCTGTGAGCGCAAAGCTTCATTGATGAATGAGTTTTAGGGTTTTCAATGCAGATGTGGTGTCAAGGGTTGAAATTTTTATCTGGGTATTTTAGCCTGGGTGGAAAGTTTGTGCCTTTGAGGGAAATTTCTAGGTGTGTTTTTGGAATGTGATTGGTGGAGCAAGTGAGGATGATTGCAGTGGACCTGAGGCATTGAAGTGGTTTAAGTTCTAATGGTTTTTAAGGTTGTCTAGTTCATTTTAAGGATTCAGTAAAATGAGCAGGCTGGGACAATCGCAGTTCCCAGGTTCAAGAGGTGATCCGCAACGAGTCTAGCTCTAAGGGGTGGAAAAGTTCTGACGAAGCCTGTTCTTGCGTCTTCGTCAGTTGATAACATTGGATAGGCTACTGAATTGTGATAGTCTATGCATCTACTGCAAAGACTTTCATACGAGGTGGAGTAGTGAGGTTAGACTTGTGAGTCGTGGAGTTGCTAGATTTGGTTAGCGGCGGAGCTGTTAGATTTGTTGTAGGGAAACCGAGCGAGAAATTCTTGACATGTGAGTGAATGAAGAAGGTTGAATCGTCATGAGGGTTGTAGTCTGGTAGTAAAGTGGGTAAGGAGTGATTCTTGACAATTTCCATCTCTAGAGTTTTATTTTTGATGGTCGGATGTGTGCATTGTAATTTATATTAATAAAAAAATTGAAAAATGCGAAATTGAATGGGTTAAGGTTTTGTATACTGAAGGAGGCGAAGAAGGTGAACTCTCCTAATCCTGAAGTCCGGATCGGCTACAAGCTGCAGACTCGACAGAGAATGTACCATCAAGGGTAGCTAAGTATCCATCTTTCTCAGGAAAATAATCGGCATTTGCACTGTCGCGCGCTCGTGTGACTTCCATGGTTGATTTGGATATCAGAAAAATTGGTGTCAATGAAGATGAAATCTTCTCATAGCATGTTTAAACATGCGAAATTCTAATAGAATCCTGTGCATCAGTGTTGGTATGTAACCGAATCTCCAAAACTATAAGCTAAATATCCTTCAAGCCCAAAGTGCACCCACCACCTAGCAACTGGCAGCATTCATATATTCAAAGCTGTGAGTTCTGGTCTTGTGAAAGTAAACACTCTACAAACAACATGAGAGGAGTCACTAAAGGCCTCACAGATACTCATCAATTACAGCTTAACTCCCTTGTTGGATCACTGATCAAGGTGTTTCATCCATTGTAGCGTCTCCTCTATCACATTGGCAGATTGTGTTGCAAATCGACAGTTCACAATCAAAGAAATAAACATGCCAAATCTTATTTCCAATCCTCCGTTTGCAAACTTGTGTTTCAGGAACCAACGGTTGGTTGGCCTGATAGTATGTAGTTTTGGCAAACAATCTCATGTCTTAGAATGTAATACATTCACGTGTCCCGTCGGAGTTTGAAATATGTTGAAGTTGATCAACAAGATATGGTCTAGTGGCCAATGTTGTCTAACAATTTTAACATTTTAGATTCGCGCTTAAATACTGTTGACATCTAGCGTGAGATGATCTACCGTGAATATAGACGCCGTTACGCATGAACTAGTTTACAACATGTATAATTCTCCTGTACAAAAACAAGACCGACGTGTCCGTAATGACCTTCAAGTTCGACCCCTCAAGCATGAAACTTCATTGAATAGAAGCAACAGGCTGCATGCATGCTCTCATCACCATCATCTTCTAACCTTGAGATGCTGACATCACACTCCAAACCCCAACACTATCTCTCCACAACACCCAATGTCACACTTCCAAGTCCAATTTTATGAAGCCATCATGTTGAAAATATTAAAGAAAATAATCAATTAAATATAATAATAAATATCTTTTTTGCATAATTAAATTTTTTTTACTCATTTTCAATCAAATCTACAGTCCCGTTTGATTTTTTTTTCGAACTACCCTTTTCACCCTATTGGAGGGCGAAAATCCCCGTATTGTCGCTCTATCTAAGAATGCAAATACATGTATTCAAAGAGGTTGACTCACCTACTTATTTGAATGTTGTACTGAGAATGGAACACGTGTCCTCTTCTTTACATGACAGAATGCTAAAACATTTGAACTAACTTTACTATTTAAGAATTTTGTGACTAAAACATTTAAAAATATGAAAACAGAGGGCCCATTATTTAATTTTGCCCGAGGCCCACTGAAACTCAGGACCGGGCCTGTATATGTTAGTGCGAAAACTAATTTCACATTTCGGAATGGCCCAAAGGTCTTACATGTTTCCTCATTCAATATAGTGAAAATCTCTTAAATATCACAAAGGTCTTGTATTTGGCTCGAAAACGGGAGTGATGCCCTTTCCCCTCATTTCATTCTTCCTTATTTCTCTCCTTCACAATCAGTCCTCCCTCCGTGCTAGCTGCTGCCACTGTCGCCTCCATTAATGGACCGCCTGTCTCATCGGAAACTGCGCACATAGTTGTTGTCAGCCCACTCATCTCGATAAGTTTAATTATTAGGATTTATATAGTTAGAGTTGTGTAATTAAAGTTGAGTTAGGTGGATTGTTAGGGTTTAAGACTTCAGACTTCCGTATTGCGAATTGTGTTGAAATTTTTATTGTTGAAGTCTAGACATGAGTGGTAATGATATTGGGTGACGAAATTTGTAGGATGGCTTGTTTGTCAAGTGCTTTAACTAATAAAAGTCATTAGTTTGATGATTTTATTTGATAGAAATGATGCACCAATGATTATAGTGACGCCTTACTCACTGCGGGCTAGCTCACGCGCCAATGATAGAAATTTTATTTGATGAAATTTTATTTTTTGCGGTGGTCAGGGGCTGCACACCCCCTTCACCTTGATATCGACGCCCTTACTCACTGCGGGCTAGCTCACGTGCACCACCAAGGCTTGAACCTAAGACCTTGAGGTTGTTGGACAACACCCTTAGCCACTAAAACCAACACCTTATTGGTTGGAGATATTGTCACGATTAAAAAGACTCCCTTATTTTATGATTATTCTTGTTTTGCAATTGTTCTGGTTAGTTGATAGATGCTGATGAAAATTTAGAATTTGATATTTTACATTCGAATGGTGAGCTACTCAAGGGGCAACAGTTTGTATCTAAGGATGCGGCTATACACGCGCGTCCAAGTATAATTTATTATGAATCAGGTTGAATACAAGGTCGATAAATCAGAGCCTTGTATGGTGACTTTGAAGTGTAAGTTGGACGGGTTTGGTCGAGCTACAGATGGCCTTTCTACTGTGATGTTTGTCTGTAGTGTGTACAATGGTCTGCATACATACGACCATGACCTAATTCTGAATGATATTTTCACTTGAACAAAAATTTTATTGGTTGGGAGATCAAGAAGTTCATTAAAGCACGACTACATATTTTTCCTATTCTAGTGAAGAAAATAATCCAAAACAAATATAGATTTAAGATTTCATATTTGAAATTATGGAGGGGTAGATAGACAGCATTGAAAATCTTGTTCGTTGATGGACACCACACCACTACCATTATTGAGCCAAAGCTTTTCGCACTACCAAAGAACAAAATGTTTAAGAGATTTTTGTTGTACCGACATATGAAACATGTAATGCATTTGCGCCTTTCGAAATGCGAAAATAATTTTCGCACATAAATATCTTATATTTTCGCATAAATAAAGCGCGAAATTTCATATGACATCAACAGGTGAATCAATTTTTGTATACATGTGTTATTTACATTCATAGATAAAGTAAATTATTGAGGATTTTCGCCCTTTTAATAAAGAGCGAAAAGGATAGTTCAGAAAATAAAATCAAACAGGGTAAAGATTTCAATTAAAAACGAACTGATTTTGTAAAAAAAATAAAATAAAAAAATCAATGAAATCTCGATGCTCATCTTTATCCATAAACGTTGCATTTTTCTGATCCTCGTTCGGGAGTTGCATTTGGGATCTAAATTACTGGTTTTCACAGTCTATGATGTCACATAGGTACGATTGTTGAGTGAGAAGACAAGCCTGAGTGTCCTAAGGGTCAACTGCGATCGATCATCAATCACAAAGGCGCAACCTTTGCATCTATTTATCGGCCCTTGTGACCTAGAGTTGTACTAATTTCATCTCCAATCCCCCCCAAGATTAACACTCTGGTATTAATCTGTGCCAAAGTCTTCATCTTTGATGCCGGGTGGGAAAAGGGGTGGGAGAAAGAAGGGGAAGAGGGGCGGCGGGATGAACGGCGAGCAGGCCGGGGCCCTGAGGGCCGTGCAAGAATGGGTCTTTCTGGGGAATGGGCGGGATTGGCTTGGTGGGAGCTTGGAGATTGATGATGGGTTTAACGTGGCGAGGAAAAAGTCTGGCGGTGGCGGGTTGGGGGAGAAGATGGTGTTTGAGTTGCACTGCCATTCGACTTGCAGTGATGGGTTTTTATCTCCTACTAAGGTTGTTGAGAGAGCTTATGAGAATGGGGTGAGCTCAGATTCTTGTCTTTTAAATTTGTCCATGTCTGAAGTTGAGGTCTTAGGTTGTCGCAATCTTGCCTATGTTCATCAGCAACTGTGTGTTGAACGTCTTTGTTGTGTTCTTGGCTCCTGAAATCGGTGTCTGGTTTTACGATTTGTGTGAGTTGGGAGCTTCTGAACTTTCTATCTGAAATCAGCTTGCAAGTAGCTGCTTAATTTCAATATGAATCTTCATAGCCGAACAGCCAAAGACTAACCTTGGTATTCGAAGGTCGATGGATGGTCACATTTCTTGCAATTGTACGATGTTTGCTAGGTGTTTATGGAGTACTTGTTTCAACCGAATGTGCCCGTTGTAGGTCGTGTTTCTTTTGAATCCAGCCATCATTGCGACATGAAGAAAAAAGATTGCATTTTTTTGTCTACTGAGATGCTTCATTCTTGTCTTCTTTCCAATTTCGTGTATGATTATTACTTAGTGATCTGAATCGTAACTACAGGTGAAAGTTCTCGCTCTAACGGACCACGACACCATGTCTGGCATCCCCGAGGCCCTCGTGGCAGCTCGAAGGCTCGGTGTTAAAATAATCCCCGGTGTCGAAATCAGTACCATGTTTTCCCCGAGGTAAATCTGAATCCCTCCCGCTGTTCTTCCCACTCGAAAATATTAGGATTTCCGATGCCAAAGATTCGAAACATAAATTTTATACCAGGATGTTTTTTCAATGTAGTGACGACCCTGAAGCGGAGGAGCCGGTGCACATCCTGGCGTATTACAGCAGCTGCGGCCCGATGAGGCCCGGGGAGCTGGAGGACTTTCTGGCCAGCATAAGGGACGGAAGATATGCCCGAGCGCATAACATGATCTCGAAGCTCAACGGCCTCAAAATGCCTGTGAAGTGGGAGCACGTGGCCAGGATCGCGGGCAAAGGCGTCGCTCCAGGAAGAGTCCACATCGCTCGCGCAATGTTCGAAGCAGGCCACATCGAGAATCTGAAACAAGCCTTCAGCCGGTACCTCTACGATAAGGGACCCGCTTATTCCAAGTAACTACATGATCCTTAATTCTTATATTTTTCTCATTGTGTATAAATTTTTTTAAAGAAAAATAGTCGTGTGGTGTGAGTAGGGGAAGCGAGCCGCTCGCGGAGGATGCCATCAAAATGATACGCAACACCGGCGGCGTGGCGGTCTTGGCTCATCCGTGGGCGTTGAAAAATCCGGCCATTGTCACCAGGAAATTAAAAGAGGCGGGACTTCACGGCATGGAAGTTTATAGATGCGACGGAAAACTCACAGGTGTAAACATACTCTCTTTGTCTTCTCTTACATGTCACTTAAGTGTGCATTAAATTTTGAACATAAATTATTCAAAAAAAATTATGTTACGATAAATATTATCATATAATTCGATAGGAAAACCAAATTACGAGTCAAACCATCGTCCAAAAAGTCAAAGCGACTATTATTTCTGAGAGTAACATGGATGTACCCATTTTGAAATTTTCGCATCGTAGTAATTATTTTTAATCTGCAGCATACAGCGACCTAGCGGACGCGAGCGGCCTCCTGAAAATTGGGGGCTCAGATTTCCACGGCAAGGGGAAGAACAGCGAGTCGAGCTTAGGCAGCGTGAACATGCCGGTCACGGTGCTGCACGACTTCCTCAAGCTCGCGCGGCCCATCTGGCGGGACGCCATCAGGAACACATTGGAGCAGTACATAGCAGAGCCCTCTGAAGCAAAGCTGGAGGAGATCACGAGGTTCCGGAGGACCAGAACTTGCAGCGGTTCCAGCTGTAGAAATGAGCTGATCAGCGCGTGTGTGTCGTCCTGGCTGACAGAGGAGGAGATGCGGAATCCGGAGTTTGAGGCCGTTGCGTCGAAGCTTCAGGAGAGTCTCCGAGTTGTTCCGATTGAGACTCGGTAGTTTCAGGCCTGAGCTGAGCTAATGCTGGATTGTATGGTTTTGGTTTTTGCTGTGAAAGATTTTTTACGAACGAAGGTCGGTCCCGTCGATAAATGGCATACATTCGTTGCTAAAATGGTAAACTTCGTCGCTAAATTTATAGGTTAGTCCAGGTGTTAAAGCTGACAATTTCGTCGCCAAAGGTCATAAACTCGTCACTGAAACTAAATTTGCCCTGTATGAAATTAGTGCAACTTTTGACAGATGCAAACTTGAATGAAAATGGAGACAGGTTTAAGAGATTTTGATCTATTGATTGACAAAACTGGTGAAAAAAAAATCCGGAACGGCAAATCCGCAAGCGAATAAATATTCATGGGCCCTGTAAATGACACGCTATCATCTTGCCGCTGTCCCTGTTTGTGGACCTTCGTCGACATCCATGTGGCGCAAGAATCCAGCTGACCGCTTCGACAGGAGAAAGAACCTTTTTAACCCAGCTTGCCGATTTCCAGCTTCTTCCGCAGTGTCTTCTGACCGTGGTAAATGAACGAGTCCAATATTCCCGCTACGGTGAAAACACCTGTATACACAGAACAGCGGTTATTGATGAGCAGAAGTCGTGTCTGATGGGAGACTCGTAGTCACTCTATATATTTGTTATTGATCTTTAGCAACATAAATATACATTCTTCAGCGAGAAAACGTGAGAATTAGCGACGAAGTGTAAAAGTGAATGAATTTTTCCATACCTCCAACGATAGCGCAAACATTTGTCAGGAAGTGCAAGAACGAATTGCTTCTCTCCGTGAATGTCACCTGACAACAAGCAGAATTACACTCATAGGAAATGCCACGCAACATAAACATGAATCCAAAGCAGCATCGTTTTTCCCCTCTCAAATCACGAAACCTAAAAAAGAGAGGCCAAAAACGAGCATCCGAGGCTGAATCTGACGACGATATTAGCCTTTATATATATGAAGAGGGGCAGACCTTGATAGGAGAGAGGTCGTAGTAGAAGTACACTCCTGGGAGAGATCGCTTTTGGCCTGGAAGAACTGAAGGAAGGTGGCCGCCTTCCGGACCCTTGAAATGCTCAGTCACCGAAAACTACGGACCGCATTTATATTACTAGTCAGCCGCCTGATAAAAATTAAGAGAGAGAAAATTGTCCTCAAAATAACTCGGTGGGTACCTGGTTTGTCTGGATTTTGTGCCCTCGTATATCAGTGTAGATTGTCGGAACCACCTGATAAGAAAAAAAACAACGAGAACGCGTGAATTCAGGAAAACCCGTTCGAAGATGCAAGTATAGTTTATTATGGAAATGCTAGTTTCGATAGAAAAATTGGGAAAAGGAGCAAAAAGGCTACTACATACGTCTTAGTCGTTTAAGGATAAATTGGGAGTGTTAAGAAGATATTGATACTAGTTGTTGATCAAACTTAATAGGAATGTATTTAATTTATTTTTTAAAATTTCGTGTAAAAAGTGATGTGGCATATTATTACTGATGCAGAAGGATTTTTGTATGGATTATGATGAAGAAGTAATTAATTTGTTACAATTTAAGGTAGATGGCGGTATTAAATGTGCATACAAGTAAAGTGGACAAATAAATGTTTCTTAAGTGACAAGTAAAAGAGGACAAAGGGAGTATTCGGGTAACATCAAAATGAACGAACTATTTATAAACCTAACCTTGATGAAATATTGGTACAACCCACCGGCTATTTGTTGATCCCATTGTGCGCTGAGAAATCAAATATTTCATCTCAGATTCACGGAAAAAAATTCCATTTGGATTCATAATTTACTAAGATAATTAAGAAGGAAATGTAAGAAGTTATTTAACAAGCAGTGTCAGTACGGACCCATCGAGAGGATTCACACGACCAGGATAGTAGTCTCCAAATGCCAGCTTGTTAATCTTGTGGCTTATCTGCAATACGTTCAAAAGTAAAATTAATTTTTCTTAATTTGTGCATAAAAAAATGCAAGATTTGTAAATATAAACCGAAATTTTCAAGTACTTACGTTGAAATTGCCTTGTTGGAAGGTCATCAAATCAGTCAGATCAATATTCGACAGATGGAAGCTTTTTCCGGGGACAAATTGGAAATGTCCAGCAACTTTATTAACTTCGATGAAACCGTAGACGTTGCATCCTTCGCCGGCTTCCTCTTTGACCTTCTGTATGAAGCCCTCTCGCTTGCACTGCCGACATAAAAAAATTGAGCGACAAATGATTATTCAACGACGAACACAAAGCTTGACTGATGAAGAATGCAAATCGGGCGAGGCGGCCGACCTGATCGATCAGATCAGTGTTCGCGATGGCCCAGCCTTTCTTTTTATACGCTTCTCGAACCTCTTCACATGAGTTGCAACAATCTTCATCGGTCTGAATCGGGATGGATTCATAATTTCATATGACATCAACTACAGTCAGCTAAATGATCAAGAACGGATTTTTCGAACGAAGTTATTCCGCTCACATACGAAAAATATCAAGAATAAAATAAAAATATACAATACGAAATACAAGGGATTGGACGGAAGTCACACCGCTGCTGCACCATAACACGATCCGCAGTACGTTTCGTTGTGTTCGAGCCTGCCACCGTGACTTTGCAGAGGCTTTTCAATCTACAGCGCGAAAGTATTTCCATATCAGTAACGATTTTTATAACAGTCAAATATTTCAAGGACCAATGACATCGAATAGAATCATGATACGACACATGTAAGATTCCTTACTCACTTACCACAGGCGCACCCATTGTGTCTGGTCGAACCTCGATTACGTTTCCATGAGAATCAATCCGTTTCTTAACTATATCGTGCCTCTGCAAATATAGTGAAAATAAATTACTCGTATTGTTCCAAAAATCTATGAAACGAGACCTCGAAATTGATGCCCAATGTATCATTGAAGGAGCTTTTCGAGCAACGTACTATGTCAAGGTGTTGCTCTCCACTGATATCCATGGCGTCGAGGCTGAGGATTGTGCAGGGTATTGTCAGAAAGGTCACATCGAACTGCGTATCATCACATGAAAAGCAAATTTTAGTAATCAATGCTTATTTTTTACAAGCCTGATTGTTGGCAAAATTGTCCAACATTGCTAAATTACATTGATTTGAAGGGTCTCTCCTCTGGCTGTATCGACGACGAGCTGCGACTCTGTCACCGTACTGAGGTATAAACCTAAAATAAAACAAAAAAATTGCACTAAGTTAAAACCAAAATCAACTGAGAAATACCTAAAAATCCAACCAGCCAAACGACACCTAAACCTCAACCAAACATACGAAACGAATCACGCCTGACAGTTCACGAGATTGATCAAGTCTTACAATATCAAAATAAACAATCAAATTGCAATAAAATTCATGTATCAATTGTCAATTATGAACGAATCACACCCTTCTTTCCATAAAAAAAACAAATTAAAAGCACTAAATATATTGCACTTAATCTATTCCAACAGACCATATGCGCAAAGAAATCACCATTAACAGGATGCACAAGCAGTCTGACCAAGTTAAAAGATCGAATCGAAAAGAAAGTAAATAAAATAGTAAGCATAATGAAGCTACACCCTTTGATCAATTCCTTTAAATTATCAACCCAGAAAAAATTCAACAAAAATTAAAATCAAAATTGACCATCAACGACCGGATGAAGAACCAATCTGACCAGGTCAAGCGGACAATCTATTTCTTTTTTTATTCGAGAATATAATTACAATCCTTAAACGCTACCTTAAAATCCTCAAAGTGCAGAAAAAAAGGAAATAAAGGGAGGCAAAAAGAGATACATACTAAGCTCGGAGATGAAGAGCAAGATCATGATAACAGACGAGACGATGGTGATGATGCCGCCGGAAAACGTGCGGCTGTAGAAATCCTCGTTCACCTTGGGATACGCGTCCAGATTCCGAAGCTTGTTGAAGATAGCCATGGCTGCCGGCCGGAGAAACTGCCGCCGACCAGACCCTTCACAACCCCTCCACCGAAAGTCTCAAAAGATCAAACCTTTGACTCAAACCCTAATCGCCCCAGCTGCGGAAATTGTGACCGACCCGGATTTAAGGATGTCGAGAAGATGCTAAATTTGAGGGGAGAGAGGAAATCGGGGACGGCGGGCACGAGGAGAGACGGAGAAGCTTCTTAGCTGGATGCGGAGGAGAGAGAAGGCTGATGGACGGAGGAGCTTAGAGCGTTGTTTATTTATTTCTATTAATTTTTTTTTATAGTAATTTTCGGAGTCAATGTGGGGTCAACTGTTGGGTTCGGTGGGATGTAGTGACACGTGGCCTTATTGGGCCTGGTCTTGGGCTAGGCTGGGATAGTTGGGCTTTTGGGTGGATGGGAGTTGCTAAATTTGGTAGGCGACCAAGAAGATTTGATTCTTGGAATCTTTCGTAATTGGAAAGTTTGAGATTTATGATCATGATTTCTAAAATTTCAATTTTACAAGAAAATGAATGCTTAAAAGCGACCATGTGGACTCAATTCCTTATTGAAAAGTAGATTCATATCTCAAGGTGATGATACTATGGATGAAAAAATTACGAATTTCTCTCTCTGTCCTTAAAACATCAAATATCAATGGTTTCATTATCATAATTAATAAAAAATAATTCAACATCAGTAATAATCCATCAATTCCACTTTTTACACAAAATTTTAAAAATGTACATTAAATTCTTATCTATTAAATTCATTCAACCCCAGCATTATATATCATCTTAATCTATCACAACGGAGTAAGTATAATCTATTTAATTTATCTGTATAAAATATTTAATATAACTAATTATCACGCTTCCAATCCTGAAATATGGCAATTGATATTTACACATATACAGACGAAAGCGGAACAATTCTGTGAACCTCCTTTCACATTGAAATAAGAAGCTATGACACCATCCTCATTACATGAACCTCCTTTCACATTGAAATAAGGAGCTAAGTCACCGTTCTTATTAATCAAATTTGTTCTCACATTGAAAAAAAACCCTTCGGCACGAAATCTACTATGAAACTTCAATGAATCATATAATGTTCGGAAATTCATGGTGCGTCAAGCTAGACATAAATGTAGTTCCATCCATTTGAATGCTTTGAAGTATGAACATGACACAATCGACCAAGACCTAATGCCAACAAACATTTAGGTACCCAGCATGCCTAGTTACCCACAAAACATCAAGCCCTCAACTATGTTTGACCTAATTCCCGCAACTACCTTTCTGCTCATAGTTGGCGGAACTGAAAACTGGACCGAATGATGTGTCGATGCAGAGGTGAATAGAAACCTGAAATTTTTGCAAGATTGTGCTTCGTGGGTCTGGGGATTGTCATTTGGAGTTGGGGCTAGGAAAATGTGGTGCAGCAAGAATGGGGTTTGAACAATAATTGGAGTAAAAGATATACAAGAGATGGAAACTAGTGTCCAATCAAAACTATCAATCCAATTTTCTGGAACAAATGCGTTAGTCAGATTAAGGTGCTGACTTGATTCTTAAAAAAGCACAAGGAAGACTTTCATAAGGAGTTTCCGGGGATGTACATCCAGCCACATTGACTCTGTGTCATGGGTTTAAGGTACTAAATAAGGAGACCAACTGGGGACCAAAATATGGACTACAGATTGACCCCCCACTGCTCTCACTGTGGTCGTCTGTAATGTCACTCATTTCTTGCCGGAGGTGACTTGGCATGGTTGAAATAATCATGACCCGTCATATCCTCTGCATCATCAATCGATATTGGGATTCAGGCAGCTATAAGAAATTAAGAACAAGATGATGTTGAAAAGCCAAGTGTAAGAATGTTGTGAAGCCAAGTGTAAGAATATACAAATGCGTACCAGGCTGTCAGCAAGCTGTGTATTGCTAAGAAGCATCTTGGACGGATCATTTGGCCTGTGGAAGAGCAGGTGTGCGATTGATCGGTCTATCGGGTTTGTGTCAGTTTCAAAATCTAACAGTCCTTCATCCCTGCGAAGCAAAAAGAGGAAGTGATGAGTGAAGCTACTGCACGGATTTAAATCAGGTGAACTGAAGGGTGTCAAGCTTGGCAGTGAGTACTTCGTTTCAGCTGTCAAAACTTCATTGGAATTCTTATCAGCTTTGTTAAAACCATTCACATTTGCAACGCCATGCCTTTGCTCAGCTGTCCTAGCTAGACGGTATAAGCTATCCCTGATGCATAGTTTGGTTTTCAAGTCCAGCTGAAAGAAGAACAAAAGGAATCGTGAGCATATGCCCAACAGAGTCAATCCCATAAAAGAAGAAATTCATTAATCCAATATGAAAGCTTAAAGTATTACTAATTAAGTGTGCCCACGAAATGAAAAAAATGAAGTCTCATATATCAGAGTTCTACTTTAGTGGACGAATAGGTTAAACAGCTTGAAATAAGTAAAGGGAAACATAAAAAGAAAAAAATAGTATAAAAAAGAGATATACTTGATCCATAACTTCCTGGAGCTGGCAGAAACTTGTCTCACCAACTAACTTTTCATCCAATTGAGAATTCTTGGTAAAGCTTTCCTGTACATGCAAATAACCTATGGTGTCAGCGATCCTGCACCAACACCTTCGAAAGGCGAAAAGAGATATCAGTCTACCTCATTTCCTGAATTAAAGATATTCTTCAGAGCAAAGACGGGATCTGAACACTGGTCATCCACTACCTGACCATCATTTATAAATTGCTTGTAAAACACGAGTGTAAACACTGTCCAGAATATTATCATCATCCCTTAGTGTCAAATGAAGGATCATGAAAACTCTGCGCAACCAAATTTGATTTGACACAAGGGGTACCTCCTTGTAAGAAAGATTGAGGTGATGTCCTCGATATAATTACAAAGTGGATTAAGGACCATATCTATAGAGGCATGTGAAAGTTACTTGTCTGCATACGATAAATGAAAACATATCATATGACTTACATTTTGCTTTTGGAGGCCACTGCAATTGATATGAAATGAATTTTGAGATGACTGGCAGAAGGAAAGCTGTGTATTTGAGGGCAATTTTGAGCTGTCAAACTGGTGAAGATGAGCATTGGTTTCCACTGATTGCGTCTGATACACTGTGTTCCTTATGCGCATATCGACCTATCATACACCCACCGTTAACCAATATCCGAATAAAAGACTTCAAAAGTGTAACGATTTGGAGGACATGAGTTTGTATAAGGTGTAAAAACTAACTGATAGGCTTGCATAACTGCTTCCAAAATAGAGAAGAGCCTATGGTCAGGACCATATTTTAAGTTTTTAACACCATGAAAAGAAAGAAAATTGGTCCAGAAACTAAGAGAAAAGTAGCAAAGATAATAACAGGTTAAAAAAAAAAGAGTGCCATCCCACATACTGCCTAAAAAGGCACAGAAAGACACAGCATGTATATATTTCTCAAACCAGGTGCCAATAAAGATGGGAAAAAAAGTTATAGGTATATATTACCTGTTTGGGGGGCTTCGCTGGGCCAATCTTGTCTGAACTTGTAGGCAACCCATTAATGGAAGAAGCTTTGCTAAGACATGACTGCTCTGTAATATTTGATGCCATAGAATTTGAAGTGTAACTAGCACCTCCACTTCTTTTAAAAGCATCAAGTGCAACACTTGCATAATTCGGCTGAGGAGATTCATTATTCACTGATAAGTTCTTTAGGGAGTTGGAATCAGAATACGAAGACCTGACTTCCGATTTTGAAGCAGCATCAGAGCCATTGCTTGCTTTTGATGATGGAAACAGGCACATCTCATCTTCTTTTGCTAAATCTCCCAGCCCAAATGTCGAATCGCATGTCCTGCAAGAGATGAAAACACAAGTCAATATAATTATACTTTTAAAAACTGAACGTCTCTAGACTCAATGAACGGGCCTAATAATTATATGATGAAGATATTAACTACTGATTCAAGAAATAAGTACTTGTTGATACCTAAGCATCTGGTCGACATCTTCAAAGTTCCCAATTTCTGGCCAGTCATAGAACAATGGATCATCAGTTTCCTTGTTCTCATGACCATTATACAAAAAACTGAGACCACTTTCTGGCTGATGGGCATCTCTCATGGAATAGGCAATGCTATTGTCAGCTGCAGTGAAGTTGTTGGTAGGAGTAGGATCATCAGTATATAAGTTATTGTTTGAAATAGAGTTGCCTCTGATGATAGATGGGCCCTCAGATGATAAACTTGTCATCAGATCATTGTAAGTTTGAAAAGCATCTTGGTTGTGAGACCATGAACCAATGGCAAGCATCTGCTCACTCTTCGTCTCGGGAGATGAAAACATATCGTTCTCATTAGCTACACTGGCAAGTTCTGCCCCATGGCTACGAGTGCTACTTGTCATCCCTATCTCATGTTTAAGCCTCTTATGCCTTTCACTCTTAATAGCAATTTCAGAGTAAGGAACCAGATGATCATCACTGATTGGAAAATCATCCCAAACGATATCTTGTAACTGCAAAATCAGGGAAAAAAAAAGTCAGTCAAATCAGTCTGTCTACACCATAATCCACTATTTGTGTCTCAAGTACCTCAATGTATCTGAAAGAGCTTAATGAGACATTCCAAACAACAGTAGCACACCCATATTCAGTATGGTAACTTGAACTGTTCTATAAATCAAAATATTTATATACGCACGAACGAGCGGCCAAGAAGATTTGTACACTATACTCACATCATCTTTGCAAAAATATTCTTCACACACAATTACATAAAAACTGTTAAACTGTTACAGTCCTTGTTCTGTAACTTTGAATTAGTTATAAGGGGATCTTTCACCCTTCAAAAAATGCCCAAAAACTGTCCAAGTCCTATCAATGAAGTTCCTGATCATCATCTTAAAGATACCTCACACATCATTATCAAGCAGCATACAACATTAGGCTCTCAATCAGGCATAAAATCCAACACCAAGTTCTCACCTCATAAATATGGGAGTCTGACATGCCTATCGTCTCTAACCACCGCTCATATCAAATTCCAGCTTCATACAATTCAAGAAAACAAACTCTCCCCTGCAACACAAATTCATAGGCATCAACTAAACCGCCATTCCAATCACAGAAAGCTTGAGAGATAACAACAGGCTCTAATTACTTTGAAAATGAAACCTCAATCTCAATTTTTTAGCATCTCAAACTCCTTAAAATTTGCACAAGTCATGAGCCAGCAAAAACTCATCAGTCCAAGACACAAGACTTCATCTCATTTACCAAACAATTAAACCCTAAAATCATTCAACTCATCAGAGCTTCCACCACATCAAACAAACCCCTGCATCACATGCAAAATGGACCTCATCTCACTCAGAATCTCATCACATCAACAAATAATCACAAATTCATCCAAACCACACAGAAATAAAAAAAACAAACCATACGACCAAACCGTCATTATTCGACCAAACCACCAAAAAGGCACAAAAACTCAGCGCTAAGCCAAATCCGCTACCGAATCTGAACTCGCCGATCGCAAACGGAAGCGAAAATCGCGTGAAGACGAAACGCCAATCGCACCGATTCGAATCCTCGGAGCAAAACGAGATCTTTTGTAGCTTTCTAGACTGCAGTCCGCTGCAGAGCAAATTTTATTTTATTTAATATTTTTCACGGTGGATTTTACTTTCATAAACGTGTTTTTTATTTCGTCAGACGGGCTGCGGGCGCGACACGTGGCCGGAGGATCAAATACGACTACGGGAGACAAAAGAGTGGAATATAATATCGAAATCTGTGGACGAGAATCAGTTGAAGAGATCCGATTTGTTTCAGGGCTGGGATCACGCCAGTCATCAGATAATCGTCGGATGGTCGACACGTGGTGTGCGGATATGCAGGTCCCTCAGCTGACGTGGTGACTAGGTGGAATGTGTTTCAGCCGCTAGTTCTGATATTGGTATGTGGTTGATTTATGAACAGCTTCTTTTGAAAAACGAATACAGCCTTCAGTCACGCGCTACAAGATACCAAAACGTCGTCGTCCGCAGAAGAATTCCCCGTTTTTTCAACAACAATGCTCCATTTTTGTCACCATCAAATCCGCTCCATATATATTTGAAATAAGAATGATAATGGAGGCTAGAAAACAGAGTTCACAAGTTTCAGATAAACAAGACAACAGAACATTACAACGATCGAAAATCCGAACCGCCTAGATCCGAAACGTTCATTCAGACACATAATGACAGTCATTAAACTGAGAGTCTCAGGTCAGTTCGACGACTAGGCTGCGCAAGGAGCAAGGTGCGCTTAATTCAAGGAGTTCATAGATAGAGGCATGGCTGGCTAACTAGAATGGAACAACAACGAGTGGAAGCGGGCGGGGCATGAGAGGCCGATGAGAATGAAACAACAACAGAATAAGTACCCGTCGAAGCTGCGAGATATACACGTGATCACTTCTTCATGGAGGAGAAGATCCTCTTGGAGTAGGGGCTGTTGCGCGAGACTGACCTGTAGAGCTCAATTTTATCGACCAGGCGACGGTGAACAGCTCCCTGGTCAAGAAGGAAATTCAGATGGTTATCCATATGGCAGATTAGAAATCAGATACTTGAAGATAGTTTTTTTTCTTTTCAAGATGGTTCATAAAGCATATTGACGGAGGACTAGATTACCTCTGAAACCTGCAGCGCAGTTTGGATGACGTAGTTGGCGTGGGGGTCTTGAAGCAGTTGCTCAAAATGGTTGAAGGAGAGTAGTTCGTGGATAACTTGTGACTTGTTGTGATCGTTAAATACGTTAAGACATTTTTCTACAACATGACTGCCGCACTTCTGCATTGCCAGGTGGACGTAGTTTCCGCGAAACTGAGAAATCAGCCTTGAGGTGTAGCGCGGGTTCTTCATGTCTAAAATAAACTGCACAACATAATTCCTGCAGAGAAATAGAGTCAATTGTCAGAACAGAAAATCAGACTACAATAACAAATCCTTCAGAATTAGGTGTAGCCACTGCCTGAATGGAAAATGCTGAGTTCGGAATAATGAAGATGAATAACGAAAGAAGAAATGTGAAAAACAATTGTCTGGTTACCCAAATGCATCCTGAGCGAGTAAAAAGGCATTGTTAGAGATTTCAGCGACCAGTCTATCTCGATACTCTCCCGTTGAATGGCCAATGCACTTTTGTAGCACACAACAACCAGATTGATCCGTTGCAATGTCAACACAGTACTCAATAACAGCAACAAAAATGAACTGGGAAACGTCAGAAGACAAAAGTGTCAATGAGTATGGCGTAACAAAAAGAGGGGTCGAAGTAAAAGCAGATGTGCAGCCAAACAAATTGTGATAATACAGAAATGAAACCATGATTTAAAACTCTTGTTTTGAAAATATATCTGCAATGCACTCTCAGCCCTTTTCATAGCTAAGGAAGTAGGCCAGCCAAGCAAAATTACAATAAGATTAATAGGCCTCAGAGCTTGTTCGATTCAACGATCTTTCAGGTAAGTCTAGTGTGAAGACTCATCCGAATTTATGTGTAACTTTGTACTAAAAATAGAAGGGAAAATGAGCTGTTGAGGAATTGTCTTTCATTCAATAATGGCTAGCATATGGTATAGGGATCCTATAGAGAAAGAGCCATAAGTTTAAGTCCATTATGATGCTCAGGCTATGAGAGAACTGCAGGCCGGCATATCATTAGTGATGCTGGGGAATTAAGATCGGCCAATATACCTTGTTGTCTTCATTGGTAAAGCAGTGCAGGCATTTATCAATTACATGAATGCCATTGGAGTCTTTGATCAGAGCATAAAATCCTGGTTCAAGAGCTGATACAATTTTCAATATTTGCTCTCTTGACGTGGCAGTCTCAATCAGCTTCTGAATTACGCGAGTGCTGGACAAAACAGATAAGTTATAATGAGATAATAGCAAACCTGGTGAATGGAAATGCCTAAGAGCACATACCCATGGTCATTCACGGATACTCGGACAAGCTCCCCAGGTTCCCTGGTCACCACATGAAGAATCTGTGTTCTTTGCTCTTCTGTACAAACATCCAGCAACTTCTGCATAAAATAGTTTCCAAAAGGGTTGATCATAATTTCAACTACATGCTCGACGACCTCGTCAAATATTAGTTGGATGGCTTGTGGGTTATGCTGTTCAACGACATCCTGTAAGAACCTACAACCAGATTGGTCTTTCGCTACATAATAAAGATACCCCTGAACTTCTTCCAGTGAGCAAATCTTATGAGGGATCACAAAAGGGCTACCCATCTTTTGATTTCTATCGCGTTCGTAAGTTCCAGATATTTTCGACCTTCTATCTTGATGGGCGTGTTTTCCTCTAAGCATAACACCACCCGCTCCATTGAAAGAACCTTTCATCCGCCTCCTGGAGCATTCCACATTTCTGTTACTCACAGGGCTCATACCTTCTCCCTGCAGAATGAAATTATCCTCCCCGTTAATATCCTGAATACCACCTTGAGGCATTCTCCCATTCAAAGGCAATCTACAACTGTAAGGTGAAAGTCCATATGGTAGGTCACTGCTAATATTCAAATTGGCCCTTTGACTCAGCACCTGTTGTAGTTTAGGCACTTCCAGAATCCCATCTCCTGCGTGGAAGTTCATCCTGCTCTTTTGTGCAGAGTATAAAGCATCAGGCATTGATACCCCACTGAAAGTAGTAGATAAGTTTGACAGCGGAACTGCTGGATGATAAGCGTAAGGTGCTTGCTCCCTCCCATTTTGCCCCACAGCAGACACTGTGCTATACCCTAGTGATGGAAATGAAGTCCCGGATCTCCCAGGGTAAAACTGAGTCTGAAATAAGTTATCGGAAATATGCCCTTTCTGAAAACCAGACAATGCAGGAGGACTCATCATCCCACCTCCAACTCCTCCAAAGCTGGAATAGCCACCACTGTGCAAACCAGCCGCAGCTACTCCATAACCACCAAATCCATTCCTGAAGTCCCCATAACCACCATTCGCCACAGATACAACATCGTCATTCAAGACATAAGGATCCTCCCTACGGTGGAACTCACTCAAATAATCAACCCCATCTTCCCTAACACTCATTCTATTCAGGTATCTACACAACCCTTCCTCATTCCTCAAACCAACATTCATACTCCTCCCATCCGCGAATCCCGGCTTAAACACAGAGCTAGGGTACAGAGCCCCACCACCACCTCCACCTCCATCACCAACCAACATTTGGGATCTGACATCTCCTCCACCTGGTGATCCATTACCACCGCCGCTAGACGCATAACCGTCAGATTGTGTAAAAAATCTATTACCAGGAGATTCAAACCAACCATTAACTCCATTACTGTTACTCTTCCAGCTCTTCCCAAACCTAAACACAGCTTCTTCATCACTACTGCTAACCCCCCTTCTCGCCCCAAAACCCTCACCACTACCACCACCTTCCTGAACCCAACCTCTACTCCACATCAACTCCTCCTCCTGCGCACGCTGCGAGTCCATCCACGCCACCTGATCCGGTATCTCCTCCAGCAGCGACTCCAACGAGTCGTAATCCACGCCGTTCAAACCCTCACTCCTCTTCTCCCCCTCCTCCGCCACCCTCGTCATCTCTCTCAAATCCAAAACTACACACAAACGCACACACTACACGGAGAATCAAACTCGATCAACTCAACTCACAGCAAATCAAACTCACACTCAATCACACACAGCAACACCGCAAATCGACCCGATCAACTCCACTCAAACTGGATCAACTCAAACTGAATCATAAACAACAACACCGATCAGATTTGAGTTCCGAAACGTATCAACGAACGGATCGTGATAAAGCTGAAAAGGAAGGCGGTGATGATTTGGTGAAACATGCAAAAATGATCAGACAGGGGAGTAATGTGGGACGGATTTACAGACTCAGTGACCAACAGACTGCTGCTACCACTGCTGTGCTTCGTCCGCACTTACTTGCGCTGCTACTGCGGCGGATCCTGCTGCGAACACTACGTACCTTCGTCTCACGCCATTATCGCTGCGAAGAGGAACAGACGCGCGCACACTCTCACCTCTCTCTATCTCTATCTCTCTGGCTTTTTTGCAGAGCGTAACGCACAGAAAACTGAGCGAGTCGAGACAGTTGAGATATATGCGCTATGCGTATTTATATTTTTATATATTATAATTTATTTTTGGTGGAAGCTGTAGATAACGTGGAAATTGAAAAAATTAAACTTTTGAGTGTATTATAAAATAATAATATTATTATTTAAGATAAATTAAAAATTTATTACTTTACTTCCCTTAATTTTAAATCCGATATAATATTTTATAAATGCTCAATTCAAGTACTTCAACACTAATTTTTAAAAAAAATTATAACTCATGGGAGTAAGTACACCAACACGATAAATAAAATAGTCTATTGCATGACATTGAGAATTCACACTTAATTGAATGAATTGTAATATTTTTTTAATTTAAAATTAGTTTTGGAATACTTGAAATGAAAATTTACAAAGTACGCTATCTGATTTGAAATAAAGTGAAAGTACAAATAATGTATCTGTAAGTTAACCTACTATTTAATAGAGTTATATCCGTGAGCATCAAATTAATGGAAAATAATAAAATTGAAAATCTTCATAAGACAAGTAAGTAAAATATGTTAATTTTATTCAAACAAATCAAATTATTTGATAATTAAATTGAGTTAATTTATCTTGATTTATGTAATATTTATTCATTTTTCAAATGTTGATTTGTTCTTTATGCTTTTCGTTAAAGGGGATCTGAAAGCACGGTCAAATATTATAAAAATGCTAAAAATCAAAATGAAATAATTTTAATATAAATTTTATTTAGTTGTTAGTGTTTTTTTTTTCTTATAAAAATAGGGGCTTACAGTTACATGGGTAACAATTAGGTCAAATGAGGAAATTAATTACTTATCAAATATTAACTGATTTATTTACTACAAGCATTTGATATGTATTAATAGTGCATATGTAGTTGCAAGATTGTTTTGAAATAAGTAAATATGTGTAATTATTGGTTACAAGTAACTTTCACAGGAACTTTGTTGGTGCTCACATTTCCAATGTTAATTATGTAAACCACTGATTTATTAATTATTATGCACTAATACGATGTTGGTCTCGTGACAAATAATTTGTTGAGTTTTCGATTCATAAAAGACAAATTTTATTTGTTGGATTAAAATTAAAATGGTATAATTTATTCTCTCTCACATACACAAGTGTGTCACTCACAATTCAAGTGCACACAACCCATACAACTCCCACCTATTTATACTATTTCACCTCTCTAATGGACGGCGGAGATTATTTTAATCAAACGACTGATAATTATGACTCTAGAAAACTCCTGAAATATTCTACGAAATGTTTCTCTCTAAGTATATTCTACAAAATTCTAGAACACTCCAAACAATTCTTATCTCTTCTTAGAATCCTACTCTCTTTTGGGTCTCTTCTTATTGGGCTTATCTTATCTTATTCTAATTAGCTTAATTAGGCATTGATTCTTAACATAATTCATCTCATTTTCAAGTTCATATCATAACATATGAATATTAATATGTTGGAGATGTGTGTGAATTGCCCCGCAACAAATTTAGCATAGTGAATGAGATGTGTATCACATGACCACCAAGTGTATCAAATAAAAATTAAATTTTCATATTTTTTTATTTAATTCATCATTTTATGTACAGTTGACATGCTCACATGTATTCACAATTTCTAAACTAGCCATAAGAATTGGAATGTTGTTAGTCTTTTTTGAAATAAATTTGAGGCACCAAATATTTATTTATCCATAAATGAGTTGTTTGATGACGGTTTAAATTATAATAATATAATTTAAGTGCACTTTTAACTCATGTGAATGGGCCAAAATAGGACTACAAATATTGTGATTTGGTTTCCATAAAAGAAACAATATAGTCTAAGAAAATGTGTGATATTACATTAAATAGAACCAAAAGGAAGGCATGAGTGGACCCATGTGTAGTGTACTAATTCATGCAAATTGTAGGGCACACCCACATAGAAGGGGATGAAGAAGGATTGGGAGAGTGAATACACAATAAAAATAAATTAAAATTAAAAAACTTGCTTGATACAAAAGAAAAGAGACAACAAGTGGACACCATGGAGATCTCTTGTTCCTCAAATCAACAAGAATGAAAGCTCCATGCTCTCAAAGTGTGGGAGTACCAATTATCACACACATTTCATTCCATTAAAAAAATTATGATATTTTCATCAAAAATTAAATTTAATTAGTATTTCTTAATATTTAATAGATCAAGGTTCAGTTTGGTTTGAGATAATAAGAATACAAATCATTTTAATTTTGATGATGATACTATAATATTGTTTGTTTCCACTTGAACAACCACATTCAGTCAGAACTTCTGATTCTTTCACGATTTAATGACTATGTCTTTAGTCAGGACTCCAATTCCATTCTGAACCTGAAAATCTTCTAAATTCCACATCACCAACTGATCTGTATATATAATGAAATATGAAATCTGGATCATTAGACTATCAAGAAGAAGCTTAAGCAACATGGAAATAGGGGAAAAGGGACACTTTAGCTATATTTAACCACACATGTAGGACATACTTGTAGGGTTGATACATTCCTATGAAATTTGTTCCTAGTTTGCTTTAATGGAAAGCGAGATATTAACCCTTTTGGTGCCATGATATTTCGTGTCTCACATAATTCATGGTCCCATTCTAACATACATTCACTTAGGGGATTACAAAAATCCGGTCGATCGGAAAATAATTTGAAACCGGATCAGAATGATCAGAATCGATCTGGACTGATGGATTCTAATTTAGTTTGCAGTCTACAAATTTTCACAATTTCGATTTTAGATTTGGTCCAAATTCAAAACAAATTCAGTACGGAACGAAAAGGACCGGTTTAAGAATTTTTAAGTAAAAATATTTTTTTATTATAATACTTATATATATCTTATTTAATAAATAAAAAATTATTTTAAATAATATTTAATAAAATTAATTATTTTTTATTTATCTAGTTCAAACTAATCTGATTCAGACTGATTCAAATCCGAATTAGTCTTTAGTTCTTAGAATCTATCTATTATGATTTCAGTCCAAACCGGTCTGATTCACTTCAAGTCTTCCTCTCCTCATTTTTCAATCCCGTTATTTTACTTCTTACAATAGAAATGGACTATATAATAGTAAGGGCGAAACTTGCCCGCGATCAGGGGTGGTGATCAAGTGGCAAGCAGTCTCATCCGTCATTTGCAAGGTTCTGAATTTAAAATCCCACACTGGTGATTGAGTCGCGCATATTTTCTTTGTGGTTATATTAAAAAAAAAGAAGAAGCTAAACTTGCCCTATAAATATCAGTCTCCACATTTAAATCCTCCGATATTAGGATGCTTCATTGATATGCCAGCATCTGCCTTTGCTCGTTTTGGGCCTCTGATTACCAGGCTAAATCGGCCCATGATTAATTAATGGGCCTCGATATCCGGCCCAATAAGAAGACGTTCAGCCGGGCGAGGAGCTTGCTTGTGGAGATCGAAATGGAGCAACGATGGCGAAATAAATAAAAAAATCGAGGCGAAAATCGAGGAAGAGGGTCGAGCCGCGATGGAGGAGAAGGGGAAGGGGAAGGGAGGCGAGAGGTGGAGCGGGGCGATCGCGAATCTGTCGGAGATGAATTCGAATCTGGATTCGCTGCAGAAATTGCTGCTGAAGAAGGCCGTGTTCGTCGACGACGATACTTTCACCAAAGCTTCGCTCACTTCCGAGCAAGCTCGCACCATCAAGGTCGGTCCGTTTTTACCGCTGAATTTTCAGCAGAAATAAGCTATTTAATTTCCGTTATTTTCACTTTTCTTGAATTTGTAGCTAATTCTGCTCGTGCAGAGTTCAAGCTAGGTTTTATATTTGAACTTACGGCTCTTGTTAAGTAAATGATTGGAGTTGATCGATGTACTGGTGCATTTTGGTGGATTATTTCAGTTGCTGATGAGTTAAGATGATGCATATATAGTTGAATTTGAGGTGTTACTGTAGAGCTGAGTAAGTTTTGCATGATCAAATTTGATTTTGGGTTCGGGATGAGTTCGAGTGAAGCGCGCATGAGCAAGGATATGTTAAAAGTGTGTGAGTTGGGCCGCGGCGAGTCTATCTGTGGTATCTAGGTGGAGGGGTGTATTAAGCGCTACTTATTGAAAACCTAATTTGGCTTCTGAATTGACTAATGAGGCTGTAGTGTAAGAAATGATTCACTCAGGATAATTGCTGCTAGGAGTTTGAAATCATATTTGATTCAGAGTTCAGACTTGTGAGTTATGCGGATCTTGTAAAAAATGTTCTATTAGAGAATGATAAGCACCGGAAATGGAGATTTATTTTCTTGTGTAGATTGAGTGTTGTTTTTGAGGTTAACATAATGGTTAAGGCTGTGTTTGGTTTAGGGAAAATTTAGTGGAAAGGAAAATGTGGAGGAAAATTGGTAAAATCCATTGTTTGGTTTAGGTGGAAAATATGAGGGAAAGAAAATTATGTGAAAAGTTAGAAAGAAAATTAAGGTAAAATTAAAAGGAGTTTTGAAACTTTCCACATAATTTTCCATTCTAAACCAAACAAAGGAAAATAAGATAGAATCCATGAAGGATTTCACTTTCCATCAAAATTTTCTTTTCCTACAATTTTCCCTAAACCAAACACAGCCTAAATGATTGATATGCATTTTTGCTGCATGTTGATAGTTTTTCTTGTGGGAAATTAGGTTCTTGAACAGAGAGTAGAGACTTTGGAAAGGGAACTTGATGCGGCAATCTCAGCTGCAGCTCGTGCAAGATCCGAGAAAAGGCAGGCTGAAGCTTCACAGAAAGCTGTGGAACTGCGAGCGCAGGAAGTTACACGAGAGCTCGAGAACACCACAAGTAAGTGGAAGTAAATTCTCAGTGTTTGTCATGGTTTGTATTTCTGATATTTTCCAGCATAATTCTAGCTTTTAAGAAATGGAGTACGATATCTCAGAACTCGTGCCATATGATTCCCTTACAAGTTACAAATTGCAGAGGTATTCCAGCTACACATGGAAGAATTGCGCGCCAAACAAGAGGAGATTTCTAAGCGAGACAGCGAAATTAAGGTTCTTGAAGCCATAATTCAAACCCTGGGTGGAAAAGAATAAAAGTCTTGTAATGCTACTGGTATTTCCCCTTCACAGTTTACATCAATTTCGTAGTTGTATAGTATACATTCTAACACGTTGTAACTCGTATGCTACTCTTTCCATGTGACAATATAAATCTTTTGCTTGAGCCAGTGATTTTTATGAATGAAACATGTGCTCTTTTGAATTAAACACTGCATTTCACTTCAGGCCCAGACCCTTTAGAGAGATTTGCAGGTTTCATTGCATCTTCATCGCAGGTTTGAAATTATTTAGAGTTTTCAAGCAGCATATGTTTCTTCATAGAGACATTACATACCGGCCTGAGATGAGAAACTCATCTTCTACACATGACATGACGGCAAGATCAATGAGAAGGTAAAGGCAGACAGGAAATGTTCGATTCACCATCACTTAACAGTGCAAACAAAGACTGGTACAAACTCTGCTGATCAGCCATGGCTGTACACCTCAGCAATCAGATGCACTTATGCAGACTATCACTACAAAAACAGCAATGTGGACAAAACACCAGATCGTGAAAGTAGCCTGTAATTATAATTCGGAAACAAATCTATCATCTGTGTTCCAAGCTCGGTTCCAAACTCAGGTTATCTTTGCAGTATCCTGGCGTTCGTAGAACAAGATGTATCCGTGATCTGTGTTACTGGAATACTCCTGTGCAGAACCGAAAAATGTCTGGACTGCAGGCTCGTCGATGATTTCCACATTTTCATCGTCGAAGAACAGCCAATGGTCGTGGCTCTTGACGAGACTGACATAGTGGCCATGGTTAGGTCCACTGCCCACGTGGACAACGACGGCAAATAAGGAGTACTCGGAGTCGACATCCTCCACTGTGTTGCTCAGCTTGAGTTCAAGCGGGAATACCACACGGTAGCTGAGCTTCTTGTACCTACCGAGGCTTTCGATGTACTTGAATCGCTTTAGATGGATGACGAGTATGTGGGGCGGCTTCTTTATCTTCATTCTCTTCTGCGCTTCCTGGTAGCTAATTCAGGGCGAAAAAGTCGGACGATGCATGAAAATTGAAAATTAGAACGAAATCCGAATCAAAATTTTCAAAATTCATAAAGGATAAGAAGCGATCGAAGGGGTCAATTTCAATTACCTGCAGCACTTGTCGCAGAAGAACTTATCGTCCGCATTCAGAGTTTCAGTCGAGCTGAAGTTTTTGAGGCAGCTCGTGATCGAGCTATTCTGCTCAATATCCAGGCTCAAATCCAAGTATGTTTCATCCCTCGCGGTGACCGTCTCGCAGCATAGGCATTTCGTTTCATTTGTCACGATACCCTGCGTGGTATCAAACGAACGAAAGCCGTCAAAATCCCGACAGCGAACAAAAAAGGAACCGAGAGCAATATAACCTTAAAATTTAACAACAGCAGTAATGATATGGTGCAATTTAACCTTAAAATTTTTATGGACCCAGGTCTCCACCGGCTCCTTCTTCACTCCATTTTCCAGAGGACTCTTGACGCCGTTCGAACCTTTTTCGGACAAGGAAGGATTGTCTGGCGACGGTTTCTCAGCTTCGGCCTCTTTTGCCAGTATTTCAGCAAGCTCGTTTAACAAGAAGTTCAGGAACTCATGTGCGTCCTTCAGAAGTCAGCGAAAGTGACTCGAGTCAGTCATTACATTTACGCAATTAGTTTTTATTGGGAAGGCGAGACACCACCACTAGATGCATTTTTTTTAATAGAAGAAAGATACCTGATGCATATAACTGCGGAAAAGCTCGTTTTCTTTCTTGACGCGATGCACAAACTTCTTTGGAGCAATCACGCCGGTTTTCCTCTTTTGAGAGCTTATCTGCGACATATTTATAAAAAAAAAAATTAGAAACAGATAACGAGGCTAGAAGCTCTAACCATCCTAATAATCCTCATAAATCACCATGAGTGGCATCTAAACTCGTCTTCCATCTCATTTTTGAGAAATGAAATTTATTGCCATCAGGGGTGTAGCCTGGTGGTAACGAGGGTAAGGTGATTCGTGTCCTAGCGATAAACAGGGTAAGGTGATTCGTGTCCTAGCGATAAACAGGGTGGAGTGACTCCTGACAATCCCCACGATCAGAGTTCGAATTCCCTGATGGTCGGGTGTGTGCGTACAATAATATAATATTATATTAAATAATTAAAAAAAAGAAATGAAATTTTCATATTTTTTCAGATGAGGATTTGAACCAATTCAAAATTTCAAATCGTTGTGCTACGCTTGAACACAGTTTCCTTCAACTACGAGAAAAGAATAACAAGTACCAAATGCCGTAATGCACCAAGTATTTTTACATTTTATACAAGTTAAAATTTCCAAGGCATTCGAACTTGGCAGCTGAATAAATTGAACTGAACGAGAAAACACATGAATCCACTCATTCCCGCTACGTGAGCCATGAAAACCAATCATGGAATTCAGACTTCGCAACACGAGAAAGAAAAACTTAATGGGCGATATCAACCCAACCGAAAAATGAATTAACTTCAGCAGAAACGAAAATAAATATTTACAAACCTGAGTGAACAGATCTGCCAAGCATGTTAGCAGATTCTCGTCCGCATCCGTCACCGGCTTGATGTTGGCATAATACTTCAACAAATTGTCACGAAAAGGACCGCAAAAATAAAGAGCCTGCAAAACCCCAAGAAACACACATACTCAATCTTTTCAGTTCCTTGCCGTTATTTTCGTTCCAACAAAGCTGATAATCTGAAAATTCACCGAGCAAAACAAGACCTGGAATTATACAATACAACAAAATCAACAACAAGAAACTCCGTAATACTCGAATGTGCCGATTCTATTTCCATACTAAAATGTACTCCTTCTGTCCTCCTTTTTACTCGTCACTTAACTAACACCCATTTATCCACTTTTACTTGTCACTTATTAATTCCAATGCACATTTAATATTATCAACTACCTTAAAAAGTAAGAAATTAATATAACACATTTTACGTTTCACATGAAAGTTTTTAAAAAATACATTAAATACATATCTCTTAAATTTGATCTAACAACTAGTATACTATCTTCTTAATCAGATAAAGTATACATTTCATTTCAAACTCCACAAAATCGAAAGGAACATGTAACACTCAGCGGCAGAAATCTCCACAAAGCTTGGAAGAAAAGTGGGCTACCGGCTACTCTCACCTTTGATCCCAACAACTCCAATATTGAATATCTAATCTAATCTAATCTAATCTAAGTGGAAACTTACACCGAAAAAAAACGGCAACCAGCTATTCCTTCAAAAGATCCAATCATCAGATTCATCAAACAGGCATACATATAGAAACACAAAGATCATAACTTTAGGATACCCAGTTTGATAAAAATCTCAAGACAAGCTCAGAATCAAATCTACCAGCGAAAAGAAATGAAGTAAAATACAAAAAAATAAAATAGAAATAAAAATGGGACCTGCAAGACGCTGTTGCAATAGCAGGTGTTGCCGAAGTTCTCGAGGCCGAAGTACCTCTCCCCTTCGGGAAACTGGTCTCCGAGAGCCTTCTCGAGCTTCGAACCCGTGGCGCCCATGAGACCCTCGACGATGTTCCACAGCTTCTCTATCTCTCCCTCCGATTCCGATTCCGATTCCGCAACCCAGACCAGCCAATCGAGCCAAGAACGAACCTTTCTGCCGTTTCTGCGAATTTGGATTCGCGGGGCTTGATGGGTTCAAGTGCGGGAGAGCTGCAGATTTGGAATTGGAAAAACGAGAGAGGAGAAACTTCACCAAACGTTGTCTCTCTTTGGTTCTGGATTGTTTTTTTTTTACATTTTCATTTATTTTGTTAATATTTATCATCTCCTGATAATAAACAAATTTAAAAATCTGTCCTTTTTTTTTTGCAATTAAAATGATACTTCATCTACTTGCTCCTTTTTCGTTGCTAATTCTACATTTTTGTCTTTAAAAGTCCTAAAATATAATCAGTATTTTGTTTTTTTATTTATTATATTGGGAAAATCATAAATGGGGTCGAACTATCGTAATTTATCCAAATACGATCAGAACTATCTAAATATTCAAAAAGGGGCAAAAAAAATTTTTCACTAATTTCAAATGTCACATGGAAATTAAATATAATTAATCTCATAAAATTTGTGCAGTAAAAAAAAAAATATAAACAGTTTAATATGAAATTTATGAGTTTCTTTGTGTAAATAAAATGATATTATTTAATTTGATGACAAAATAATATAATTTTTACATAAGGATATAAGTCATGTATTAATATTAATTAAAGAATGCAATTGTAAATTTTAATTTAAAATATAAATATAAAAAAATTATCATTTTCTTAGATGAGGAACAAATTGATCTTATCATTATCTGCCTTCTGATTTCGTTGCTACAAGATCTTATTCCGACTGTAAAGATACGATATTGTCGCTGAAGATCTATTTTCGTCGCTAAAAATAAGGCTTGGTCTGCTCCTTCGAAGTTCAAAACCGATGAGGGAGGCATGAATGGAGTCGCTTGACCCCCGCATTGACTCTTTCTTCATATGCCTCTCATCCCACTTTCCCCAACCCTAACACTCCCTGAAACGACACACATTGGCTTATCCAAGCTTGAGAATCCATGAACAAAAATACAATGTCGAATTCCACATGTCGCATTCGTGTTCCTCGCAATAGCAAGGACTCAGGCTTATTGAACAGAAGTCGATAAATAGAGCACACATCAGTATCGGATTTTTATCCACGAAACAAACCCACATCAGTGGAACTGTGATATGCGTAAAAATCTGTCTGCTCAGCGTGTTTCAGCCACTCTGATTATCCATGTTTCTGACTTCTTGGTTGGGCGGTGGGATCGGCGGTTGTTGCGTAGCATCAGATGATCCTGTGAGAATACGCACGTTAGTGATTAAATTAATCGAAACCTGTATTTTGATAAATAACCATAGAGATTCGGAAAAGCGATCTGAGCGGCTGACTGACCTTTGGATTTCATCTGATGGGATGGTACTGGTCCGATATGCGCTTCGGAGGCAACTTCCGCAGTATAAAGAGGACTAAAGCCGATGGAAGGATCTCAACCAACTGCATCAGAAAAATCAAGCAACTGACCACAGTAAGCGGCTTAAGTCTTATATCGCCCAATAAGAAAAATCGAGCAACTGAGCAGAGTAAGTGACTTAAGTCCCATATCGTCCGTCCAATACTGCTCTAGTGTTAATTCCCATATAAAATTGGGCTTGCATATCGGGAATCCAACTAATCTAACAAATTTAAAATAATTATCTGACAACCATAGAAGCTAGCTACATGGACTTCATTAGTGTAAATTTCCTTCGATCGTTTCATTTCCTGGAATTCCATTTTTAGCCGGACACCTTCATGTATGCATTGAATTTGCTCGTAAAAGTTTTATGATATTTAGCGAGGGCTAGCGTTAAAATCTATAATGAGCTGAATGACAGCGAGAAGTTACCGTGTAGTAGATGAGGTTGAGAATAGGGTGATCCAGGACATCTAGCTCGGCGTCCTTGTCGAATGCCGAGAGGGCAACCTGCACCAAATATCAAATCTCGACGTCATCTGATCGCACGGCTAAGGATCACAAGGCCCGCACGGCTAAGGATCACAGGGCCGCAACCAGTCAACGCACACGAGATTTTAAAATATGAATAAACTCAGTGTAAGTTTTATTACTCACCACGAAGCATCTTATGAGGAAACAAGTGCAACAAATCGCAGTCACAAATCCAACCTGTGCAAAATATCGTTAGCATCAGTTTCCCTTAACAACGGAAATTTCTAAAGAATAACGATAGTAAATAAATAAGACTCGGGTGTGTAACGAGAGACCTCGTTCAGTTTCTTTTGCCGGCCTCTGGATTCGATGGGAAAGCGCCTCAGCATGACAAACAACCTGAACAGCGACAGAAAGCTTCGATGTTTTAATTATTCATATTCTCGTGATTTTGAGGAGTTTGCTGAATTTTACCTCCCGCCGTAGACTAAAAATCCGAGAGCGGCGATGAAAGAAACGGCTGCACGTGATGACCACACCCTCATTTTCACTTCTTCTACTAAGCAACATGTCGATAGATAGTAATTGACTGATGGAATATCGAACCTGAAAAAAATATCTTGGCCACTTCGATGGAGATGGGGGATCTACTTATTCTCACATACATCCAAATGCACACCTGAATGAAGTATACGACTGCATTGACGGTGTAGTAGGATGGCCTGAGTTTATCGACAGGTAGGCTCCTCGCCTGATGAAAAAAGAGAATTTTTTTCGTCTAAAAGAATTTCTCTACCCGTGCACGCGAAAAGTCCTAACTACCCTTCATATTAATTACATTTACGACATCGAAGCAGGGGTGCATCAGGACTTTTCTTGAGATATTATTTACTGTGACAAGGAGAGTCCCTTTACCGAATACAGAGAACGGTACACGGTTAAGAAGTGAAAATGAGGTAAAAACCTGGTAATATATCTCGGCCCAGAACAAAACTAGCAGCGTGTACGTCGAGAAAAACAAGAGGCTGGGGAGATCGAGCAGCATCATCTCAAGCGCCTAAGACAAAAGAAAAAGGAAATCAAGAAACACGACGGAAGAAGAAGAAATATATACAAGCCCGGAAATTGTCACCGATTGATCGGTTCGGATCAGAGTTAGAAGCTGATGGGGGAAATGCGCTTACTTTCGGCCGAATAGTGAATACGTCCTTGTAAAGTCCGAATAGAACCGCTCGCACTGCAACGAAAATTAAGAGGTGGATCTCGAGTTTTTCCGATAATGAAACAAGGCCGAATTGAAGGAACCAGGTGGAGGATGAGGTTCTTACGTCCGTTCACTATGAAGTTCATCAAATGGAAGACCTTTTGTGTTGTCCACCCGTATTCCGGAACTCTCAGCTGAATGCGGATGAGTTGCACCTACAACATAGAACACGTATCATCGATATCGAACAAAGAAGTCTAGTCAATGTCAGACAAGTTTTTTTGGGTTTATACGGAGGTTTTAGTGCCATAAAGGCGATCTATTTACTCATTTCGACACCTCTGCACCTATCACCGTCACCTTGATACCTCGATCAAGTGGCGGATTCAGAGGGGGGCAGTCGCCCCCGAATTCAACCCAAACTACCTCTAATCATAGTAAAAAAAAAAAAAAATTATACGACTAAATTTTAGTTTTGTCCCCCAATTTTCAAATTTTAATTTTTATCCCTCCAAGTCCAACCTGAATCATCTTAATCAAATGCAACTCAAAATTTTTGAACCCCAAATATAAAATCCTGAACCGCCACTGCCTCGACTACGTTCCTTGTCGCATCAAACTTCATCATCTTGATATCATCTATAGCTTGCTAGTAAGCTAAGCCCATTTCAAGCAAATACGACTAACCAAAAGTAGAAGAAACAAATCAGCTTCTAGTTTTGGCCATCCCAAATCAAACGAATGTCCATACGAAACACATGAGCTTTGTAAACCGGACTTGAGACAACAGGCCTAACATCGGCCGCATAAATGACTAATCCATTGCAAGATTCAGCTCTATATCGACTCGGCACGCAAGCGGCCATTGACGCATCAATCAATTCACACACATTTGGCAAACCAAGTTCCAACCTTTATGAGTGAAATCTCAGATTCATCCAACCCCAGAAAGCTCAATCAGACAGACACCATTAAACACAACCTCAGCATCATCAAACTCAAAATCGAAACTTTACGTACAAATGCGACGAAGGAGATGGAGGCGTAGGCGGCGCACAAAGCCCAGAAGATCCCCTGCTGCCATTTCTCCGACTCGTCGATCTCCTCCCACCAATCCAGCCCGTTGCCCCTCCACCCGCCGCCGCCGCTCTCTCTCTCCAGAACCCACAACCCGCTGGCCCTCAGACTCGACGCCATCGAATCTCCGCCTCCACCACCACCTCAGAATCGGAAAATAGGGTTGGCTCGGCACAAAGACAGATAGAGAGAGAGAGAGGGAGAGACAGGAGAGACCCACGTGGTGACGAGCGCGACACGACACGTCTCTCTCCGCTGATGACACTTGTCTTCTTGGACCAGAATCCGCGACAGCGGATAACGAAACCGATCTGGGGTTCGGGCGGGTGGGATTAAGGCTGGCGTTTGAGCATATTCGTTGATTTCGTTGACGCTTTTACCGATTCGTGATCGACACAGCTGCTGTCTGCGTTGCGGATTTCTCAAAATGTGCTGGTGGCACAAAAGACACGAATCCGACGGTCGTGCGCATTTTGCCGAGATAATTATTATCAATAATGAGCGTAGATCCAAAAGTTGATGATGAGAGCTGACGGTCGTGCGGATTTCTTGTCGAATTGAGATAAAGTTCAACCCTGCTAAATAAATATGGTAAACTACAAAATAATAATAATAATAATATTCAAATTAAATATCAAATTTTTAAAATTTTAAATTTCAGTATTATAAAGACTTAATAAAATGAGAAATTTATATAAAAATCAGATTGTGTTTATGATATGTTTATGCAAAATTTAAAATTTCAATTAAAGAGTTGGATTTTCAAACTAATTCTCATATTTCATGCTAATTATTTATTTCTATTAAATCTATAGTGCTAGAATTGAATAATTAAAAAGTTCAATATTGAAATTGAAGAATTAAAAAGTTCGTTATTTAAATTGAAAATGTTTTTGTAGTTTACCAAATAACTAATATTATTTTATGTAATACAAGTATGGTTTTACTAAGAATATGAATTTATTATTTATTAATGACTGGTTAATAAAATTTTATATGTAATTTTTAAGTGGTTATAAATTGCTTAACACTATTCCTTCTTATTAATAGCATCACATTTCTGATTGAAAAGTTATGTGGACCGTGTTTGGTTTAGAGAAAATTTGATTATGAAAAATTTGAGAAACAAATGAGAAAGCATCTTTTGTTTATTAAATATAGAAAATAAATATAAAATATGGAGGAAATTTATTTAAATCAAAGAATGGTTTATTATTTTCTTCAAAAAATTTCCGTTCTAACCGAAAAAGGGAAAATAATATGAATTTTATGTAGAATTCACTTTCTTCTTGATTTTTCTTTCATTCAAACCAAACACACACATAGTGATTAGTTACGAAAAAATTAATTTTTTAACGTATTACATGACAAATCAAACTAACACATGACACTGCTTCAATAATCAATAGATAGTGCACATGTTTGGACATGATTCACTTAAAATGACTCTGACCTAACACACTCTTTGAATTTAGTTAGATCTAATTTGGCTTGGTTTGATGTCATCAAAGAGAGCCGAAAGTGCAATCTTCACGCATGAAACAACCAATTGAGCAATGTGGGTACGAGGAGGAACCAACCATGTTGTTGGATCTAAAGATGTGATCTTTTTCAATCCTAGGAACAAACACAGCAAATGGGCATCACGTTTGATCAATCAAATGTCAACCATAGTGAGAGAAAAATTGCATCTTTGAAGTTGCTAGTTGTAATCTTGAGCTCAAGAAATCAAGAGCTCAATGACCCATTTACAACCAGGCTAGCAATTTTCTATCCTAGTGCAAGATGCAATCTTGTATCACGAGTCTAGAATCGATTCCAGACGTCACGGGTAGGTCTAGGCTTAAGAAAGTTTGTATCTTGATGCATTCAAATTAATCGAGATTCAAAATGGATGAATGTATTTTGGGTGGACACATTCCGTCTTGTGAGCGGTGAACATACAAATATGGTGTCATGTGGTATTTTTACAAGTCATGTGACGCGTTAAAAAATCAAAAAATTTCAAAACTAATGATGAATAACCATGTATTATTTTTGACTTTTCAAAATGTACATAGCAATTTTTCATTGATGTTGTCCACAATTCATCTACCTACATATTTCTCAAATATTTACACGTAACATGTGAGGTTGAATTTGAATGCACAAGTGGAACCGCCTCTCCCTAACCCAGTTGACCGACCACATGGACAAACCAAAAGATGTGGAGACCCAAAGACTCTCCTGTTCAAAAAATGACAACATTAAAACAAGAGAATCCATCACTCTCTTCTCTAAACAAAGACACCATCTTTTTACCGATTTTTTTTGTTTATCAGGAGCCGCACACTCATTTCATTTTGATAGTGACATATTGATTCACTACGCACCAACTCATGCGCACCTCCTGCCAAAACTCAAATCTAAAATCTTAAAATTGTTAAACAACACTTTAACCAATGACCGATACCTAATTAGCTTTGCTACCCCATTGCTCAAAACACAACCAAACCCACAAAACCAACCTATGCCTGACTTGTGAGTCTCTTATTTTTGTCTCACTTTCACCCATCCTTAAATGAACAAGACACGTACAATGGCTAAAGTTGTGGCTCAAGTCAGCAACCCACCAAAAGTCAACAAGGGCCACAAAGCTTTGAAACCTCACCCAACTTCTCCCTCACATCATAGGCCCAACTTTGATTTCTCAATTCTCATTTGCCATCTTTTGATTTTTATTTTACTGAGAAATTTCATTAACAAATGAGTGAAAAATAATAATTATCAAAATTGGAAAAATGATGATAATGCAGATTTCTTTTTGAATTTTTCTGAATATTTTTAAAGTTTCAACCATGGCTTACTCCTGCAATAAATTTCGATACCATAGCAAGCTTGAATTTTGATTTTTTGTTTTATTTTATTTTTATATACATATTGGATCAGCCATTACACATGTATCTTCTTCTCTGAAGGGCTGTGGAGAGTCAAGTCTTTGTAAAGTTCTTCTCCTTCTGTTTGCGTGTGTGCCTTTTTCCGGGGTTGAAAATTCTCAAGATTTGGATGATCGGTGAGTGGAATTCTCGCACACCCACTTGTTGATTTGTGATTCTCGATCTGTCTCAGGGGTTTTGAGGTGGTGGGTTTTTGCAGGTTTGGGGAAAGTTTGGATTTTTAATTGAAAGGTTGGAGCTTGGCTGATGTTGGGTTGGTACGAGAAGGTGGTGAATTAGGGCTTTCTGTGGTCTGATTATGGGGAATTTGTGCTGCTTTGGCTCTGGGTATTCTCAGGTGAGGGTTTTACTGGTGAAATTAAGTTTTTCTGGGTTTGACTTGTTGACAGCTTGATGTGAACTCCATACATGTATCTGGTGATTTGAAGTCCTTGTCTTGTTGATGTCAATCTCGCTGATGATCTTATGAGTGTGATCATATGATGGATTTGAACTGGGTGAGTTGTTAATGTTTAGGGAGTGTGCAGAAGATTATAGTTCATAACTTCACATGGCAAGCACTTGTAGATGGTTGATTGATATCAAGCAGATGTTAGAGGCCTCAACCTCACTTGGGAAACTAAGCATACGAGTAGGGTTGAGTTGAGTAGCTTGGAGCGAGGATTTGTATTTTGGTAGTTTGATGAATGCATGCTTGGATTTGTTTACATGTCCTTACTTAGCTGGATGTATTCAGGCTTGTGCATTGGTGCGTTGGAATGGATTGTCGTCTGACTGTCTTTTTTTATCCTTTTTCGTAGCTTGTGAGGGGTCGTTCGTGTAGCTCCGGCCAGGGGAAGAGTCCGCAGGGCTCGGTCAAGTATGGTTTCAGCTTAGTGAAAGGCAAGGCGAACCATCCGATGGAGGATTATCATGTCGCAAAGTTTGTGAAGTCTCAAGGCCGTGAGCTCGGGCTTTTCGCCATATACGACGGGCATTTGGGCGATAATGTGCCTGCGTACTTGCAGAAGAATCTTTTCAACAACATCATCAAAGACGTGAGTCTGCCGATGAACGAATTGGATGAATTTCCCGCGACTATTTTATTGGACATGTCGTTGACTGTTGTGCTTATCGGTTCTTGCAGGAGGAGTTCTGGACTGATACCAAAAAGGCCATTTCGAAAGTGTATGAGCAGACGGATGAGGCGATTCTCTCTCACAATCCTGACCTGGGCCGAGGCGGATCCACCGCTGTCACGGCGATTCTCGTAAACGGGGAGAAGTTGTGGATTGCAAATGTGGGTGACTCGAGAGCGGTTCTTTCTAAAAGAGGGAAAGCGATACAGATGAGCATTGACCACGAGCCCAATTTTGAGCGCAGCAGCATTGAGAAGAGAGGCGGGTTTGTCTCAAATATGCCAGGTTAGATCCCAACTTCAGATAGCATTTACAAACTCAATTCTTGAATAGCCCCGTTCGAAGCAGAATCTTTATAGATCACGCCACTCTAGAAATCGACATTTTGCAATCTGTGCAGGTGACGTCGCCAGAGTGAATGGGCAGTTGGCAGTTTCTCGAGCTTTCGGTGATAAGAACCTCAAGACCCACTTGAGATCTGATCCAGACATAAAGTTCGCCAACATTGACCATGACACCGAACTCCTCATCCTGGCAAGCGACGGACTGTGGAAGGTGATTTCGAATCATACTCATAACATCATCTCCGGGACCCCAACGCCTGTCGAGTTTACTCACTCGCTGACTTGGTGACAGGTTATGAGTAACCAAGAGGCGGTGGATGTCGCCATAAAGATCAAGGATCCGCTGAAAGCGGCCAAGCAACTGGCAGCCGAGGCGCTGAAGCGAGAAAGCAAGGATGACATTTCTTGCATTGTCGTTCGATTCAGGAGGTGAAAAGAAGAAGCCTGTCCTTACATGCCACGGACTCAGTGGGAGCGATCAGGTACACTGATTCACAGACTATTTTCAGGTTGTGTTGTGCTGGCAGCCTCTGCTTACAGAGACTTATAGATGCTTGTAAGAACTGAAAGAGGTTATGTATGTACTCATTTGAACAAGAAGCTCAGATAAACTGCCTGTGTGGATAGCTAATCCTTTTTGAGCAAGGAAGGTACATTGGTTGGAATACATTTGTCAGATTAAACTATGATCTTTATGAGAACAATGGCTTCGAATCAACATTTGATTTGGGTAGCTGCAAGTCTCTGAAATCGTGACAACAATCATGATAATGATTGAATCAATGGTTGATTCGGGTCATTTTTTGGAGCATCTGAAATAGGAAGATTGTATGCTTTTAAAGGAGTGTACATCTATAGGTGCAGCCTTCTAGAGCTAACGTCAAATGATTCCGGGGGTGATCATCGAAGATCCTGTCGAATGTGGAGTGTCAGACGATAAAAAATGGTTTGAAGAACATTTGCAGTCGAGCAGAAGGGGAGTAAAAATCTTGCACTGACATAAGAACGAACAAAACCTGAATATTCTTGCCGCAGAACACCTTTTTCAGAAACTCGTTGCAGTTTTTTGTTAGCTCGCCTCAACTTGTGTATTCCAGTAACTCTTCATCATCTAACCAAATTACTACAAGGACGAAATGATAAATTAAAGAATAATGTCATGAACATAAGATTTTGCCTAGACCAATTGAAAAAAGTCCAGCCCAACCAATTACCATAAGGACAATGAAAGTTGTGAAATTACCAGTCACCAAGTAGTGAAAACTTCAGAAATAATTGATGTTCAAGGATAAACCATGGTTGAGACATTGAGCTGTCCGGAGATTTTCGCTTTACACGTTGTACAAATATAACCAACTGAATCTCCTTGCAATTCAGAATTCAGAGTTTCATGGATGAACTCAGAACTGCACCAGACACAAACTGATGTAACCCGGCGTCGGCATTCCATGCTACACATAATATCTCCCACACCAACCCGAGTAGTATCGAAATCGTACACATCAGCATCGTTTTGAACAATCATAGTTGCCACTGGCATGAGACTTGATTCGTCACAAATTGGAAAGCTGAACTTCAGAGGCTCAATATCATCCAGTTTTAGTTCTTCGATTTCAGTAATGCTTTCCAGGTGCCTCAAACTACTTGGGTTTTCTCCCTGCATTAAAAAAAAATGACTCAAGGCAAAACAGATAGAACCTACACTTGATAAGGTATATTTAGTTCAGCTTTAATAGTGTGCTAAACTCCAGCCTTTCAATCTTAAGTAGTGTTCCAGAGTTCTATTTTGGAGAGAAAAGAATAGTTTGCAAGGAGAGTAAGTAAAAAACTGTTTCCGAACTTTTTATGGAGGGATTATAACCTCACTTTACTTTCCTTTAGATATGGGAGAATTTGGAGAGATTCGGAGGTATTGAGAGTATAAAAGACCATTTTACCTTTTTGATATACAATACTCCCACCGTCTTTTTTTTACTTGTTACTTAACCGAATCTATTTGTTCACTTTTACTAATAATTTAATAATTTTTAATGCGTATTTAATATCAACAACTATCTTAAATGTCAAACATTAATCACTTCATTATCATAATAAATAAATAAATCATTTCTCACCCATAATAATCTAACAAGTTTACTTTTTGCACGAAATTTAGAAAAAAAAATTACCCATCTACCTATTAAATTTGCTCAACGGTTAGTATTAATATCTTCTTAATCTATCAAATTTAATCTTAAATGACTACTACATCAGGACAGAGGGAGTAACTAAAATTCAATTTTTAACATGCAAGGGTATTTTAGTAAATGTGTCATTTTTTTTACTCTTATCTCTCGAACTCCCTCCTAAACTCTGGAACAATCATTTTTATTTGTACCCTCAAATCCTCTTTTTCCTCTCCATTCAAATCTTTTCCTCTCATTCTCTCCAAACTCGGGAACAAAGCTAAAGACAGAATATACCTCAGTCACATGTTCTGATTTGAAAAAATCTCCAAATGATCCAATTTCACCCGATGTCATCACATTTCTTTCAAGATTCTGCTTCATCTCAATATCAGTGTTTGTTTCAGTTTCGACACTATTGCGAATGTGCAGGTTGCTGCCCTTTTCTTCTATTTCCTTCTTATCTATAGTAGGATGTTCGGAATTTGCAACTTGAGTTGAACTTATATATTCCTGGGAACACATTTCATCTTTGCCACTCAGATCTTGTGTCTTGCTTTCAGGCACTTTCGAATGCTGTGCAGCAAGTTGTTTAACATCTCTAGCATGAGATACCGTATTGTCCAATGGATTAGCAATTCTGGAAGTATCTGAAAATATTTCACTAACCAAAACATTGTTCCCCTCGAATGTCAGCTGATTCCCAAGATCTTTCTTTGTATCTTGATTCTCCAAAGCCTGCTTCAGAATCTCGTTTATTGATTGAGAATTCTTTATCTCTGGAGCAGCAGGGACACTGGATACTAACTCATAACAGGAGTTGTCTTTGGAAGCCACCACATTAGGTTCAGTGTTAGTCAAGCTGCCACCGGATTCACCATATTGCACAGTATAAGTGTCCACTGTATTTGGCAAATTTTTATTTGAAGCACCCCCCAATTCAGATAATGTTTTCTGTAACCCATCATTGAACAATGTGCTCAGTTCAACATTTGTATCAGCACACTGTCTATCCAACCTCTCATTGCTATTGCCAATAATGTGGCTTCCAACATGACTAACATAACTGTCCTTTTCCTGAAATATTCTATAGCAGAACTGACACTCATACTGCCCCTCGTTCAGTATCACACCACCCCTGACTTGTGACCCAATGCGGTACCTCCTAGTAGTCTTTTCATGGGATGATAACACATGCTGTAAATATAACTTCTTTTCATGAACAACGAATTTGCATAGGAGACATTCAAATAGACTGGAAACTCGAACTTCTACTAGGTTTTTTGTCCCATGAGGAGCCCCTTCACTCCTTTGTTCATCATACAAAGACGATGTGCATGAATCTACAACAGGAACAATACTGTTTCCCAAACTGTCGTCCTTAAACAAGGTACCTGCATGCTGTAGAGAAACTATATAAACACCACATGTAGAATTCTATGTTATATCAATTTGCACGAAATGCAAGGACACTCACATTTTGAGTGTTCTCCATATTCAAATTCACCAACTGGTCATTCATGACCCCAAATACGGACTGCAAATATAATGCCACATCCTTGCAGGATACAAATTCCTGGCCATTAGGACTGTAAACATACAAAACAAGACAATAAATTAGAGCCTTCAAACCTTGCACAGATCAAGCAACAAGCGTTTGATCAAATCCAATGCATATATGCAGTCATGCGATATTTACCTCACCAGCATGGACAATCAGAAAGAGTACAGCACAAAACAAAAAAACAAAAAAAACACCAAGAACTACAGGACCTTATGTAACTCCGGCAGTAAACCCAAATCCGGCCCTCTTTCCGCCTGAGCGCTAGCAGCAGCTTCCAAGTTACTGGTAAATGATCCCCAAACGCGCAAGCATCAACTATCCGCCTCTTCCTCCTCTTGCTCGCCCACTTCCCATCTAAACCCCTCAAGAACCCTAAACACTCCTCTTCACTCTCCAACCCGGCTGTCCTCCTCCTTAACTCCTCCCCATACGGATCCACCGCATTCTCCAACACAACCAAATCAACTACAACACCATTCCTATTCACAATCTCATCATCAACCACCTTCACCTCATCCCTCCTCACTCTCTTTCTCTTTCCATCCCCATCCCCACCACCTCCAAAATCAGCCACTCTCCTTTCCACCATGCCATCACCGTCCCACCGCACCCTCTCCTCCTCCGCCGGATCATGCAGGGGACTCGACCTGATCAAATCCTTCAACATCCTCACGATCAAATGATTGTCGTCCAGCTCACGACCGCCGCTCTCTAATCCGACTTCTCCCGCCGGAGACTCCACCTGACGCCTCTTACGCCGCTTCCACGGCCGGAACTCGGAGTACGTCTGCCGCCGCGTCGCGTCGCTCTCGTTGAAAACCGAGGGGTCGATTTCAGGAATCAGAACATCCCGCAGGTCCGAGGAAGAGCGTGTGCTGCGTGAGAGAGAAAGAAGCTCCGATTGAGTGAGGCCGGCGGTGTCGACCACGGCGGGAGAGTCGCGCATCGGCCGCGGATCGGTCGCCATGGCTCGCGGCGTCCTTGTCAATATGACCCAACAAACAAAGGCGCTAGGTAGCTGTGTGACACATTTGCGGAGCAAAACGCCGTGGCTTGATAATACACGGCGTCGTTTCAATGCATCAGATACTCTCATGTCCCATCCATGTTTGCGCTGCATTCAAGTGCTGCCAAGCGGAATTTGACGCAGGCAGAGGCGTTTTCCGCAGATGTGTAAGATATTTGCGTCGCGAAACGCCGCGTTTGAAAAACATGGCGTCGTTCAAATAATCAGCCACAGACGCGATTGGGACGAAAGTTCCTATACATGGAGTCAAGCTGTTGACAAGCGAAGCTCAGATATCTCAGCTGTTTCCATCGGACAAAAGTTTTACTCGGCTGCTATTTCGCCAGCAGCCTCGACAGATTGTGTCTTGCTCGGCATCTGTTGCCCGTGAGCATTTTCTTCTGCAGCAGTCTTGGGATTAGGAGCCATTGACTTCCGTTTGGCGACTCTCAGAATGTTGGCAGCCTCTCGCATCCCACTGAGAAAAGCTCCATGCATTGTAGCAGGATACAGTTTGTTGGTTGCTTCGCCAGCGAAGAAGACTCTTCCGTCTCCAACGCTTTCCGCCAGAATGTCGTAATCATCCCCTGAGGATCCGATTGAGACATAGGAATAAGAGCCGTAGGCGAAGCGGTCTTCCCCCCAGCGAGTGCAGATGGCCTGGACGGGGTCAGGGACTTCGATTCCTTTAGGATTGTATATGTTCCTCAGAATGTCAAGAACTCGGTTGACGGATTCGAGTGGGGACATGGTTTCGAATTTGATCGCAGCTTGCCCAGCGACCAGAGCTATGAGAAGGGGTCCTCCTGAGACGGATGAGTAGCTGTAGAACAGAAAGAACTCGCCTCTCATGCTTTGGTCTTCGGTTAAATGCCCGAACGTGTCTATCTCTCCGCCCCAGAACGCATAAGGAAACAGCAGCGCGACTTTATTCAACAGCCCGAATCCTAACCTCTCGATTGCGTCCTTCTTTCTCTGAGGAAGCTCAGGCACAAACTTGATCGATCCCTTCTTCAAAACCCCGAGAGAAACCGTGCAAAGAACCATATCGCCACGAAATTCTTGCCCGCCGGCATAAACAACGACCCCATCATCTCCGTACCTTATGCACTCAACTGTCCGATCATAAAAAATTGGAAGGCCCTCTGAAAGTGCTTTAACAAACCGCTCATTTCCGCCAGGAATAAAACAGTGATCACCGCCCATCTCAAACGGATCATCTTGATCCCAATACGCCATGGACAAATGATCCATCAAGGAAGCATTGGCATACTCCAAATTTGCCAAATGCCAGTTCAGCAACATCCGCTCCTGCGAATTCTCAGCAACCTTATACGCTTGTCTAAACGCCTCAAGCGCAGTCCCTAAGCTAACATCCACCGACTTCACCTCCTCTATCATCACATGCCTCAGCTTACACACCTTATCGAGCAACTTATTAAACGAAGCCTCCACTCTAGAATCCACATCCGAATCCACACTCCTCCCATCGGGTAAATAAAGCAGACATATATCTCTCACCTTATGCAGGGGCATGCCCAACTGCCTTGCCAGAACTCCAAACGGATTCCCATTGATTCCAGTCAGCACGCTACCACCGATATCTGCTGCGGCCACCACTCCATCGCCCTTCATCTTTATAGTTTTCACTCGCCCCCCTGCGCGCGACCTGCCCTCCAGGATCACAACCTTGAATCCCAGCATCACGAGCTGCCGCGCAGCCACCAAACCCGACAATCCAGCTCCAACTATCACCACATTAGCCCTCTCCACACCGCTGTAGAAGGCTTTAGTGCCTTCTATGATACCCGGCGCGAGGCCGAAGTTTATGTAGCCGTGTTCAATCAGAAACCTGTAAGCTGACTCCACCAGCTGCCTGTGCTCGTTCCTGATGGATCCAAGCGCCATCTCCATGGTCACCCAGCGCGAGACGTTGGACCTCCACGACGAGAGAATGTGGTTCCGGACCACGATGTAGTTTGCCTGATCGACTCCGCCGATTTGGGAGACCACGTTCGCCTCTATCTCCTCCTCAGTGAGCGAATCGACAGGAAACCCTACCGAGATCGCGATCAGAGCCTCGATGTCGAGCTCCTTCGCCATGTCGACGGTCCGCCGGCGCCGGATGCGGGAGAACGCCGAGCCTTCGCTCAGCTGCAGAGCCTTCAGGCTCGGCTTCGCGTGCGGCCTCAGGACCCGCGATCCGGCCAGCGCCGAGGGAATCATCTCCGGGTACTGCTTGTGCCGCCGCCGCCGCTTTTTCGCCGGTGGCGCAGCAGCGTCGTTAGATTGTTTGACTCCTTCATCGTCTCCGGCCGCGGGATCGGAAGTGGTGTCGTCGTCGAGAGAAACCTCGCGCTGCGAGTCCGAAGCTGGAGGTTCGACTGTATCTGGTGGTGACTGGTTGGAAGCTGAGCTCTTCTGTTCGGTTGGAGGCTTCTTCGATGCTCCAAGCTGATAATTTCCCGGCAAAGATTCGCCGGTAGCGAAGTTTGACGGCGAATTCTCCGGCAGCTCCATCGGTAGGGTTTCTGAAGATCGACACAGGAAAGCAAGTTCGCATCTCCAGATTCCAACAAGCCCTTCCCAACGGTGTCGTTTTGAGCCCCGTCCTCCTAACCCGAGCACCATTCATTTCAGCCCTTATAAGGCCCATTAACCCAGCCCAGCCCAACCAAATCTAAACTTTTATTTAACCCACATTGACCCTTTAAGTTTAAAATATAAGATATTGGTCCCCTTTCTTTATTAAACTCAAATATTTTACGTTAGGGTGTTCTCCGTAATAATAAGAAAGTTTATCATTGGCTGGATGTTCTAGCGTATGGTGTTCCGCGAGGCAGAGGAACAGATTGAGCGCGACAGTATTCACAACATTCTAGAAAGTGAAAGCCCTTTCTCTCTCTCTCTCGTGGTTCTTCTAGTAGCTCATAGACCTCACGTAAGCCAATTGAGAGAGAGAGAGCGGGCGAGCCAATCCGGCCATCCCGTTGCGATTCTCCGGCGCTACCAGAAAGAGGGTTCAATTAGAATTTGTTAAGCGACGAGTCCGACTGTCGGCTGATTCGGGTAAAATCTCCGTTTTAGGGCTCCGGTTAGGTGGACTGGTGAATGTGTCGATTTTTCGGAACTTTGGTTTTTAAGATTGGTTTTTGAAATCTGGGTTTTGGCTGCAGGTTGAATTGAGTCGGATTTTGAAATCTCGGTTTGGGGATAGGGTTTTGGGGTTTAGAGATTGAATGGCGGCTGCACCTTGCGGAAGTGCGTGTGTGGCGGCTCCTTGGGGGGCTGCTCAGCGTCAGGCTGTGAAGATTTCCGTGTTGAATAGAATGCAGCAGGTGTCTCCTCATTGGTGAGTAGTTTCCGGCTTTTACTGCTTGTTTTTGCTTGTAGTGTTGAAGCTGAATATCATTTGTTTATGTACAAAAAACTGAAAATTGATTGAAGCTTAAGATATTGACATCAGAGAACTGCGCATTTCAAGAATTGAGAACTCAGTATGCAGCTAGTCCTCATTGATTTGGACTACCGCCCATGGTTTTTTATCCTACCCTACTTTTAGATATTTGCCGATTAAAACAACGAAGTTTACAGGTGCCTCTCCCTTGCCCTGTCATCCGCCAGCATGGCTTCCATGTCAGTCTTCGTTGTTTGTATCAGCGAAGATAGACTGCCATCCTCGTTGTTTAAAACATGTTTGCACTAATAGTTTTCGTGATTTGATACCATGAAGATAATTATATTTTTCATTGTATCAAATCGCGAAGATTATTGGTGCAAAATTCGTAGTATGAGACAATGAAGTTGGTAAGCATCTTCGCTGATACAAATGACAAAGACTGACGTGGAAGCCATGTAGGCAGATGACGGGTCAAGGGAGGGGCACGTGTAAGCTTCACTGTTTTAATTGGCGAAGATGCCTATCATTTTTGTTGTTTACTGCAACGAAGATCCAAAAGTAGGGCAGAATGGATAAAAAATCAAGGAAAAAGAATATCCGCTTGTTTTGATGACGATAGGCATAGTTTTGTTTCTGGTTGACTTTGTTCGTTAGATCCTTTAGTTTGATATTTTTTATTGGATATGCACATTGTGTTTGGTTGGCTGCAGTGTGGCGGGTAAGGTAAGACGTGTGACTCTGCCGACTTCAAACATATATTCGCAGAACTCCTTGTTACTAAACTTAAGGCCGTGTAAAGGGTCGTGTCAACAGAGGGGATCTCGGCTTGCTGTTAGAGCTGCTGCTGTGAGTTATTCGCACCTCGCTGACGGTTATTTTTGTTTAGAAACTCAATTGGGAAGTGTTAAAATGAAGAATCTTTTTTCGAGCAGGATTACTATTCGGTTCTTGGGGTGTCAAAAGGAGCCAGCAAAGCTGATATTAAAAGTGGTCAGTATGATTCGTTGTGTGTATGGATTCATTCACTAGATGCGGTGTTTTTTTCAATGCAGCTCGTTTCTGTTTCAGTTACTGCAGAATGCACGTGTGATTTTTTTTTAGAAACCTTTGCTTCGATCGGTAGCGGTTATTCAAAGTCTAATCTTTCAACCTTTGCTGAAATGAACTATTGTTTCAACTATAATCTGCAAACACTAAACTTTAGCGTAATCCATTCCAAAGTTCACTTCATACTGTAGTTCGACATTAGCGATTGTGGTAGTTTCCCTGAAATAGGCGATGCCTCGCATTAATAAGATTTTTCATCTCATTTTCAGCTTATCGGAAACTTGCCAGGAGCTACCATCCTGATGTGAACAAGTAAGTGCATTTGACGTTCTGACTGAAACGCATGCTTAATTACATTGCTGTGAAGTCAATAGATCTCCCGAACATGTAAAATTTGCCGTGCTTCATTTCTGATACGTAATATCTCAATTTTCCTTTACATTCCCGTGCATTTTCGGCTTGTTTGAATAATATGACCAGTCTTGATTCTAGTGCACATAACTTTGAGTGAAATAATGACTTTACATTGCGTTTTGGGCTAAATCATCCAACATGTTCCGTGCGTTTGTCAGTTTGGTTCTAGCCATTTCTCATCGTTTGTCTCTTGAAAAGTTTCAACAAGCGTAAACGTAATTTCTCGTTGTGTTGTGGTTTCTCACACTCATTATACTTGTTGTTATAGAGAGCCTGGAGCCGAGCAGAAGTTCAAGGAGATCAGTAATGCTTATGAGGTACAGTACGCAGATATCTTCGTTCATTTTTCTCTCTTTCAGTTTGATTACTTGAATGAACATATAGAAGCTGTAAGCATCGACGGATACTTACAGGTTTTATCAGATGATGAAAAACGATCGATATATGACAAGTATGGCGAGGATGGGCTCAAAGGTTCGAACATGGGGATGGGGGTAAGCTCTCGCTCGTAGTTAAGAATCTAGAAAATACCGAATTTTAGTGTTGAAAGTATGTAACACCTTTGAAATCGAACTGATCTGTTTAATATGGTAGGGTTTCACCGACCCGGCGGACCTGTTTGAGTCACTGTTCTCCGGAATGGGAATGGGAGGGAGATCGAGAGGCGGATCTCGAAGCATGGCCACAGAGGGCGAGGACCAGATTTACAATCTGGTACTGAACTTCAAAGAAGCTGTGTTTGGGGTTGAGAAAGAGATTGAAATCTCGCGTCTGGACACTTGCGGGACTTGCAACGGGTCTGGGGCCAAGCCGGGGACCACATCGTCCAAATGCAGCACCTGTGGCGGTCAAGGGCAGGTCGTCTCAGCCGCAAGGACCCCGTTAGGCGTCTTCCAGCAAGTGATGACGTGTTCCTCGTGCAATGGAACCGGCGAAACGAACACCCCGTGCAGCACGTGCGGCGGCGACGGACGTGTCCGGAAATCCAAACGGATCAACCTCAAGATCCCCGCCGGAGTTGACTCCGGCAGCCGCTTGCGGGTGCGGTCAGAAGGTAACGCTGGGAGGAGAGGCGGCCCTCCCGGCGATCTCTTCGTTGCAATAGATGTTCTCCCAGACCCGGTACTGAAGCGAGACGATACAAACATCCTGTACACCTGCAAGATCTCGTACGTTGACGCGATCTTAGGCACAACGGTGAAGGTCCCAACTGTTGATGGATCGGCAGAGCTGAGAATCCCACCCGGTACTCAGCCAGGAACGACGCTAGTAATGGCGAAGAAAGGCGTTCCGCTGCTCAACAAGAGCAACATGAGAGGAGACCAGCTGGTGAAAGTTCAAGTAGAGATACCGAAGAAGCTGAGCAAGGATGAGAAGAAACTTATCGAAGAGCTGGCCGACTTGAGCAAGGCCAAAGTTCCGAACAGCCAGAGATAACGTCACAGCAAGATTTCTACCTGCACCCTTTGTTCCCATCGGAGCTTGAAATGTATCCAAAAGGTTCTACGTAAGCGAAACTGTCAGAAGAGCTGCATGGCTATGGAACTGTGCTGTAACTTGAACCAGTAGTCACTCTCAGGCACCTATATGATTGAATTAGTTATTGAATTGATTTTAAAAATCTACAGCAAAGTGAAGCTCCGTTCATATGACCGGATTCGGCCATTCCGGATTACGTTCGTTCTCGTGCAGCGAAGTCCTAGGTTACAGTCATTTTAAAGGGAACAATGATTTACTGCAAGTTATTTGGCTGCATCGGATCTTCTTACTCCCGACCAGATGATCATGGCACGCACTGAGCCAAAAAGTTCCGGAAGTGCTGACCTGATCTGATCCAAGTTACAGGCAAAGAACAAGCCACGCTCAAATCATCATCGGTTTCCGACAGATCGTTGCCGCTGAATTCACCAATAAATGATGTAGAATGCACCAACAATCCATTGAAGATATTTCCCAGTCAAAATCGATGAGTGTGTTTATGGATAGACACCCATCATTTTCTGAAACCCCCCAGTCGGAGGAACTTCTCCAAATATGAGAAAAAGCCGAGAAGATATACTCGGACAGCTGCTGCAGAAACTGCATAGAAAACTCTGAATAAACTACTTGGATACCGTGATGGGTACGTAAATGGGTATGGATACAGATATGAAAAACGGGTATGAATCGGTGCAACATAGCTTCCAGCTTATAAAATGCACTAAGAATCACCTGTCATCTGCTTCATCAGCTTCTCTCTGTTGCTCCTTCTCCACAGTCATCATGTCTGAGAAGGGAATGAGCTCAACCGGAAGCAAGAAGCAGGAGAAGCGGCATGCGGTGTGCATCCCATTTCCAGCCCAAGGCCACATCAACCCGATGCTGATGATGGCCAAGCTCCTGCACCACTCCGGCTTCCACATCACCTTCGTCAACACGGTCTACAACCACCGCCGCCTCCTCAAGTCCAACGGCGCCGCCTCCCTCCAAGGCCTGGACGGCTTCCGCTTCGAGAAGATCCACGACGGCCTCCCCGCAACGGATGACGACGACGACGCTACTGACGCCACGCAGGACATCATCCCCCTCTGCCAGTCCATCATCGAGTATTTCGCCACACCCTTCAGAGAGCTTGTTGCCAAGCTGAACGACGCGTCTGAAGCTCCGCCCGTGACATGCATTGTGTCTGATCTCTCCATGCCCTTCACATCGCCCGTCGCTGAGGAGCTCGGGATTCCCATCGCGCTGCTGCTGACTGCAGGCGCTTGCGGATTCTCCAGCGTCGCGTATTATCCTGAGCTCCTGGCCAGAGGCCTCCTCCCGCTGAAAGGTACCTCGCATATGAAAACCAAAACCTTAAAAATATAACATCGTTTTCTGTCTTGTCTAACGCTTGATTTTCCCAGTTGAAAATTGCAATTTTTTTTTGATGCTTTTCGCGTGAAAAACTTCATGCACACATTATATGTGATTCTTGAAGTTGTGAAGTTTTGAAAATTATTGCAGATATGAACGGTGAAAAACGAAAATATCATATCGTCTTAACATTATCATATCGTCTTAACAGTTTTGTCTGATTTTCGCTGTTGAAAATTGAGAAAATTTTGATGCTTTTCGTGAAATCAAATTGTGAAAATTCCAATATGATTTTCACAGTTGACAAATTTCTGAAATCATCCCATATCTGAACTCCGAAATCCTAAAAATATCATATTGCTTTCATCGTCTTTGTTCTTTTCCAACGCCTGATTTTTGCAGTTGGGAACGGTTGCTAAATTTGATAAAAAAAAATCGTGATTGATTGATTGACTGTGAATAGAAAATTCTTAAACCTGCAGATGAAAGCTGTTTTGGGACTGGGGGCTTGGATACGGCCGTGGAGTTCATACCTGGAGTGGAAGGCATCCGCCTGAGGGATCTCTACACTTTTTTCCGCACAGGGAAGCCGGATGATGTGATAGTCAGATTCAACCACCAGAAGCTCGAAAACACTTCGAGAGCGAACGCCATTGTCGCCAACACTTTCGACGATTTAGAGCGTAAAGTCTTGGAAGGTCTTCCTGCGACGTTACCGAAGGTTTTCCCCATCGGCCCGCTTCACCTCTCGCTCAGCCGCATCCCGAGTAGCTCGGCGCTGCACTCGATCTGCTCTAATCTATGGAGCAATGAGGCTGAGTGCATCACGTGGCTGGGTCGAAGGGAGCCCAGATCAGTTCTCTACCTGAACTTGGGGAGCATTGCGGCGATGACTCCGCAGCAGGCCACTGAGCTCGCATGGGGGCTGGCCGACAGCGAGCAACCCTTCCTCTGGATCATCAGGCCGGACATGGCGGCGAGCGGGGGAGTAGTGCTTCCGCCCGGGTTCTTGGCCGAGACTGAAGGAAGGGGGCTTGTGGCCGGATGGTGCCAGCAGGAGCAGGTGCTGAGCCATCCAGCGGTCGGAGGGTTCCTGACGCACTGCGGATGGAACTCGAGCATTGAAAGCGTGGCTGCGGGAGTGCCGATGATCTGCTGGCCGTTCTTCGCGGACCAGCGTACGAACTGCTGGTGCGCTTGCAACAGGTGGGGCGTGGGTATGGAGCTCGGTGAGGATGTGAGGAGGGGTGAGGTCGAGCGGCTGGTGAGGGAGGTGATGGAGGGCGGCGAGAGAGGGAAGGACATGCGCGTCAAGGCCGTGGAGTGGAAGAGGCTGGCCGAAGACGCCGTGAGTTCTGATGGCTCCTCGAGCCTCAACTTCGAGAGATTTGTGAATCAAGTGCTTCACTGAACCTTGGCATTATTTGTAACATACATTATTACACTCAGAATTGTTGATCCAAGAAATAAAAGTTTTTGTTAGCATAATTGAAATCAAATCATAATTTCGAATCACCCGCTGGTGCTCCATTGAGATAGCCGCAAATCCATCTTTCCATAGCAAATGGTTGATTCTAAAACAATAAATTGTATAAAGTCCATTTGTTGATCATACTCACACAAATCTCAATAATGCTTGTTCACACGATTAGAATCTCTTTTTACACGCACAACGAAAAAATATTTCTGTGTACCCACATAAAAAGATGAAGAAGTTGCTCACATGCGAGAAGAAAAAAAAAAAACTGACAAGTTTCTCATGCGGATTTTAATAGCACTTGATAACTCATAAAAGGAAATAAGTGTGTGTGGTCACTAATACAAAAGACAAGTAGATTTTTCAAAAACACCTCTTTGGTTCATACTTATACAAATTATGAGATCACTTTCTTCTCACTTACAAGATATAAATATGTTCTTTTTGTGACGTCCTCAAATCCACACAAATTTTCAACTCATGGGCCAAATTGATTTCCCCCTTACATTTGATGCTTACAGAAGTATACTCTAGTGTCACACATTTTGAATCCAAACTAGCACCTTGGCTCTCTGGCCTTCACTCTGAGTGGACCGATCCAAGTAACTAAACCAAAATGTTCATTGAGCACTCCAGCCCACTGACTTCCAGTCCAAAGAACATCACACATATACTTCCATCAAGTTCAAATGCGTATAATATTTGAAGGGTCACATCCAAGATATTCTCAAAATTCACCACACAAACTCAGTTCCATTAAATAAGTAAGTCTCAAAAATCGCAACACACGGTTCACTCAATTTAGTTCACCAAAACTTGACTCAACGCATCAATTGTTTGTTCCAATCAAGTATTGCAACTTTAAAGACATCATTCAAAACTCAAGAGAAAAATTTATTACTTTTAGTATTGACACTTCACATCAATTATTTAACTCAAAAGAATATCACAATTTGAAATCATGCTCCATAAAACTCAAATGTGGTCCATAACCGAGTCTCGACAATAACTCTTCATATTAAAAGACCATCACAATTTAAGCACACTTTTTAAAAGTTCAAGAGTAACTCTCTACGCTCTCGACAAAAGATTCAAACAAATGTCTTGAAAACTTATTAAATTATTAGAGGTTATCACCTATTTTCTTGACTCAACGAGAGGCAAGGGAGTCCAAAAACTCATTTACGTGGTGGAAGTCATCACCTCTCATTTGACTCAAGATTTGAAATATATCTCAATAATTTATTTGCAAGATCAAGATTTCCATGACTTTCTTAAATCAAAATCTCAAATCATAACTCAATACCTCAAATCAAGAAAGTTTTTACCTCTCTCTTGCTAAAAAATTTAACATCTCAAGAATTAATCTCCAAAATGGGGGTGATCTACACATCTCTTGCTCAAAGGTTTACCAAATCAATAACTCTTTCACAAGACCTCTGTGATCAAAAATCAAAGAAGTAATCACCGCCTACATGGTCGCACTCGAATTTTAGAGTTTTCTATTATAGCTCAAGATTTCTTTGTATCTCAAGGTCTCAAAGATCAAATTCACATTTGCACATAAAATCTCGATGAGTTTCCTTGTCATTTGATCTCATATCTCATATTCAAGCTACCACACATCCCACTTTTGTATTTTTCATATGCGAGTAAGACGCTCGAAATAATTCAACAATTAAAATAAGACTCATGAGCTTGAAGTGATCATATGGTCGAAATCGTGCTCTAATACTAATTGTCATGATCCTAGCGTAATGACTCATATCCCTTACTCTTTTCATGGACTTTAAGATAATTATGACCGGAGACGCCTAGATCTTCACGGATCAAAGTCAGCCTTCTTAACGTTTGAGGGCTCTTTACTTACCCATGTCTTGAGGGCGATACAAGATTATCTCAAACCATGCATCATCGGGTGACTCATGAGAAGATATCTTTAAACAGTTGCACGTTACTCAGTTAGGATATCTACTTATCCATGATATCTATCTCGAGGTTTCACCTAGTCATGTCCTCGGGTAAAATACAAGAGTCCATTCCCAAGTTCTCTTCTGATTCTCATATCACATTAAGATAAATCCATTATGATCCAAGAGTCCCTCATAGTCTTTTATGTTCATTATCCAAGTGTTTAAAATATCATTATATAGCTAGCTTCGACTAGAAACTCGTTGCGCGTCGTCGGAGTCTCACCTTATTTGAAGGACGTCCATAAGATTGACACCTTACAGATATATTGAAGGCTCACTAGACTATCGAAGACCCGCCCTCATGTCTCACATGAGTTAGACTTACTTAGGGTTCACATCTGAGTACTTGCCCCGGTGTGATCAAATTCACCATCACTCTCCCCTTAAAAAGCTAATTGAGATTT
>NQLW01000047.1:622673-650290 GCA_002312845.1 Kalanchoe fedtschenkoi | reverse complement strand
TTGAGATATTATGACAAAATCGCAGGTTGCATTGACACAAAATCTACTATTTAGATTTGTCTCGATCAGATGCCCTCACTAGCTAGAATTTCAACTCTGACAAACTATGCGGCGCGGCCAGAGGGTGATAGGATTCCAAGATGATACAATTTCTACACTCGCCGACAAAGAGATTATTACCAATTTACAGTAAGCCGACAAGGGCCCACGTAACTCAGCATGTGAAATCCATAGAACCATGTAGAATGAAGCTTGTCGTATACACGAGCAGCGACAAGACAGCAACATCGACAGGTGGTTAGAGCAACTTGGTTTACCAAGCTGAAATGATCACGTAGAAGAGAGTTTTATGGTGATAAACCGTTTGGGTTGTCTTTTGAAGAAGAGAATTCTCAGAAATTTCAAAAGAGGACTTCCACTTCAACTTGGGCAACTTAGAAGAAGACAGGTCTACAACGATTGTAAAGAAAAAACCACTTTGATATTCTCATCTCCTTGAATTTTCGTGTAGAATTGTTGTACTTATTAAAATCGGATCGAAAATTGAATATGATCCGGACGGATTTAGTTGTCCATTTGATTAATCATACTAAACGTATCAATAATACAGTTATCAAAACCGGACTTAACCCCCTGAGTTCTGAACCGATTGATAGTCGGGTCTATCAGATTCGAAGTTCGATAGATTTTGAGTTTGATTTTTGGGACTGACACTAGCTAAACATAAATCTCAATCAACATGTGTATCCTCATTTGCATTGGGTTGCGTCTCTCCCAGGAGTTTCTTTCGTCCCGAAGGGGTTGTTGTCTAAGTTAGGGGAGAGCATTGTTCGATAAAAACCGATTCACCGAACCGATATAGTTTAATCGAATGATTTCGGTTAGATTAATTCGGTCAATCAGTTAATTCGGTTACTGAATTAACCAAAAATAAAAATTATTAAATTTTAAAAAAAATTATTTACAAATATATTGATTTTTAAAATATATTTATTTTGTTTGGTTATTAGATATTTGACCAAACTAACCGAATTATCGGTTAACCATATAATTTGCTTCAATTATCGGTCGAGACTTTTATGATTTGGTTGATTCAGTTCAGTTAACCAAACAACAATTCGATTCGATTAACCGACCAATGCCCTTCCAAATCCAATTTAAAAAAAAAACCAGACTGAAAGTCAAACCGGTCAGAATTCAAAGTTCTCAAATTACCCATTTAACACATGATTTGGACCGATTCAAGATCTATCCAATTACACGTGTGATAATTATACAAGTAACAAAAAAAGAAAAATGTATTACTCAACCCAGTCAAGAGTTAATTTGACTTTGCCTAATCCTTTATCATGTGGCTTCGCCGCAAACTGCATCATAATTAGCATGTGAAATCTTTTCTTTCACTATCAAATCAAAATTTCTTGAACCGTCACCGATTACAGAAGCCTAATAGGGGTAGTGCTATCAATGGATAGAGTCATAGTATCTCTTTGAACCACGATCGATCTAAATTTTAATAACTATGAGAATGGCTAATGCACTTACTATCCATCTCTATATAGAGTAATTTTTGAAACAGAGCGTGGACTGTGGATTCACCAATGCGGTGGTGTCATGTGACACTTTGATCAATCATGTGTCACTTTAACTTTTCAAAATGTCACGTATTGTCTTCTTGACGTATCCTCCTCTCATGTGTACATCCAAAAATTTCTCCTCTATATATATTTATATATGCTTGAGCCGAGAGACATATGGGAAGTTGAAACAGAGATGAGCACAATGGAAGACAGGCCTTGCCGAAAGCCCCACGCCGTGTGCATCCCATACCCAGCTCAAGGCCACATCAACCCCATGATGCACCTGGCCAAGCTCCTCTACCACTCCGGCTTCCACATAACCTTCGTCCACACCGTCTACAACTACAACCGCCTAGCCAGGTCCCGAGGCGCAGCTTCCGTGGCCGGCTTGCCGGATTTCAGGTTTGAGGCCATCCCAGACGGCTTGCCGCCCTCGTCGACGAAAGACGACGATGTCACCCAAGATATTCCCTCCTTGAGTGACTCCACCTCCAAGACCTGCCTCGGGCCGTTCAAGGCGCTACTGGCGAGGCTGCAGAGCCAAGACGCCGCCCCGCCTCCCACATGCATCGTGTCTGACGTCGCCATGTCGTTCACGCTGGATGCGGCCGAGGAACTTGGAGTCCCCATCGCGCTCCTCTGGACCGCAAGCGCCTGCGGGCTCTTAGCTTACGCGTACTATCAGCACCTTGTCGACAGAAGCCTCGTCCCTCTCAAAGGTATAAGTTTATCGACATAGTTTGACCAATCACATATGATATTTGTCACGCGTCATTTTGATTTTTCAACGCGATATGTGACAGATGAAAAACAGCTGACGGACGGATACTTAGACACGCGTGTGGATTTCATACCCTGTATGGAGGGCATCTGCTTGCGAGACCTCCCGACATTTCTGCGCACGACGAATCCGGATGATCCGATGTTTAACTTCGTCGTACGCGAACTGCGACGAGCCAGGAGAGGCAGCGCTATCATCCTGAATACTTTTGAAGCTCTGGATCATGATGTGTTGGACAGTCTCTCGAGAATCTACCCGAACATGGTCCTGCCGGTCGGGCCTCTGCACGTGTCGCTCGACAGGATCCCGGAGGAGTCTCCTGCGCGTGCCATGAGCTCGAGCTTGTGGAAAGGTAACACGGACTGCGTGGACTGGCTAAGCTCCAAGGAGGAGGGATCAGTGATCTATGTGAACTACGGAAGCATCGCCGTGGTGTCCGGGGAGCAGCTGGTGGAGTTTGCGTGGGGGTTGGCTAACAGCAAGCGGCCCTTCCTGTGGATCATCAGGCCGGACTTGGTGGCGGGCGACGGGGCCGTCCTGCCGCGGGAGTTCGTGGAAGGGACGAGAGGGAGGGGGTTGCTGGCCGGGTGGTGCGACCAGGAGGAGGTTCTGAGCCACCGGTCGGTTGGGGGGTTCGTGACGCACTGCGGATGGAACTCATGCATCGAGAGCGTGTGCGGAGGGGTGCCGATGGTGTTCTGGCCGTTCTTCGCGGAGCAGCAGACGAACTGCTGGTTTGCTTGCGGGAAGTGGGGGGTGGGGATGGAGATGGACGCGGCGGTGGACAGGGGTGGGGTTGAGAGGGTGGTGAGGGAGGTGATGGAAGGTGAGAGAGGGAGGGAGATGAGGAGGAAGGCGGCGGGCTGGAAGAGGCTGGCGGAAGAAGCTGTTGGCTCCTCTGGCTCATCAACCTCAAACTTCGACATGTTAGTGAAGCAAGTTCTTCTGTCAAACAAAAATGTGCAGAATTTACAATGAAACATGTCTGGTGAACAAAGGTACAATTGGATTCGAGCGAGCTCATTCGGAGTGAGTAAAAATATCATTATCAATATGGAAAGGATTTGCAGCCTTGCTGACCACCACAAAAAAAGTTTGGTAACTTGTAAAATAGTTAGTCTTTTAATTATTTTTGGGTGGATATCTATGTTCTGAAAAGTTAGAAGTGTCACGATTCATCATTAATTTTAAATATTTTTTTATTATTTTCAACGCGCCACGTTAATTAGTCAAAATAACGCATATCATTAAGTTCTCATGTAAGGTTTTACTTCATTCTCAAGCTTTTCCAGAAATTTTACTTCTCGGCATGCATGTTTTCTCTTTTTATTTTTATTGATATATATCATACTTGGAGGGTTGGGAATAATATTGCCTTCCCAATGTCTCGAGCTCAAATTAGAAAGATTATCAAGTTTGAATGTAATCTTACATTCGAATTTTTACAGTCTTTAAGATCTTCTTCAATTTAAATTTAATATCGATTGAGCTCATAGAATATGTTTGCATCATATAATTAAATAGTCAGTCTTTCTAATCATTTTGCTAAAAATGTATATTGTTTGAGCCGGCTTCTAACACTCGGTATTTACAGTTTACTCAATGAAAGAACATGCAACTCCAAATAGACACAATCATTCAAAAACTTTCATACCCAGAAAACAAAATATCTAGCCAGCTTCAAAACAAAGGCGGGAGTGAAATATTTATCCTCCACATTTCGAAATCGAATCCGAATGATTAAGGCCGTAGTCAAAAATATATATATGAACTGAGCACCACATCGCCAGATCATTAGCAACTCAACACCCATCTTTACCTTGTCGTCTCAGTTCTCCTTTGTACTTTTGTGCCTTCTTTTTAGCTTCAAATGGAAGCAGACATAATGCTAGAACCCTATCATCCCACATGGTTCTGAAAGTGGACCAGCCAGCAGTCAGAAAGGCTGCTCAGGTCCTCAGCATTTCAATCAATCATGCAACAATAATGACACTGGGAGAGAGGTGTGAACTTTACATTAATAAAGTTCGAAACTTTCAACAGTCAATTGTTTGATATCTCATCTGATATTCTTTCAACTGTTTATAAAATTGTGCCGGCAAGATAGTAGCAACTTGTTCTGGAGCTTGCTCTGGAGCTCCTACATCAACTTTTTTTTGTTTTTGTTTTAACACGAAGATTTATTTATAAGATAAGGCAAAAGACGCGTTGCACCTACAACCCAGACTCTGACGAGCTATACGATAGGAATGACTCAAATACAAGTCTAGCTTTCACTCATACCGTTCACTCTGTTCAGCTCCTTGTCTTGAAGGGCCATGAGATAACAATTTTGTGGGAGATCGCTACCGTGGTTCCACAACATCACCGCAGCTCCTCGAATAGGCGCAACCAACAAACTTTGAGCCGTAGCATTACAGCTTATCGGAATAATTTTGAAGGATCCCGCACCTCCATTTCTTCGATAGGACAAGGCGCTCCAGTGTCTATCGGTGTCAGAACCGACTCTTTTGTCCCACTGAATTTCTGTAATAGCTAAGTTCCTTTGATCTGCTGTCCGACGAACTTGACGAAGGATTCCGGAAATGCCTCCCAGCTCTGTTCGGTTGAGAAAATTGAGACGGAAGGCAGAGATGACATCCCCTCCTGTATCCCTAAACACAGCAGCTCCTGCCAAACCTACGCTAGCTATGTTGACTGTAACTCCATCTTTCGAATGCACCCAGGATGCAGGCTACGTTCGCCTTTGTCTATGAGTAATGATCTGAAAACCAGACTTGTCCATGATGGTTATATCAACTGCGGCAGCTGGAATGTGAGGGACAAAGCCCTCTAAACGTGCGAACAAAGTTTCTCTGGCCCTCGTCAGGAGAATATGATCTGAAGCAACCCCTCCAGCCTCATTGTCACCAAACATGGCCGCGCATCAGCCTTTCCAAATTTCCCAAACGCCTATGCCGAAACACAAGATTTGGATGGCCCCAATTTGTGACTTATCATTTGGTTTGGAGAACCATTCTCTGGCCAATTTATCAAAATCTGGCCAAGGTTGTAAGCCTGAGAAGTCCGCCAAGGTGCTCCATATCCTCTTAGCCAAATTTCCTTTCGCAAATAAATGCTCAAAGGTCTCTATATTACCTTTCTCGCAACACCTTTCTCGCTCCTACATCAACTCAAGAAAGGAGTGGCTATGGATAGAGTAGTGAAAAATATCATACCATGGCTGATGAACTAGGCCACCAGCAAATGTCCCAATCCTGAATGGGTGGTCCTATTATGAAAACCCATGAGACAAAGACTGCATTCACATGCAAGTTGGCATGAATTTTTGGAGCGATTCTTGAATGAATATAATCCACCACGTGGATTATGATATTTCACACACATGTTCAAAATCTTCTTCTCTTATTGTCAACAAAAAATTATTTTCACATGCTAAATTCTTCCGCTCTCTAATTGTCAACAAAGGGATACAAAAAGTATGCTTGTTTGCTTCCAATTCAAAGATTGCAACCATTGTTGAATGGTTTCAGAAGAACCATCAAATGTTGAAATTAAGAAGTGAGATAGTCATCAAAGAAGTGCGACAGCCACAAAGGTTGAAAATAAGAAGTGTGAAGATGAGAAAAATGAGTTCATACCTCCTTAGTTTAAGGATCATGTCTTCCTTCATTTTGGCTATAAAAGGAGGCCAAGGTGAAGGGAAAAAATCATCCTTCAAACTCCTCTTCTTCTCTCTAGTTCACTACATCAAGTGAGAAAGATTGTTCCTACTTCTTAGTGTGAGTTTTCAAAAATGAGGGTGTAGTTGTGTTTGTAAGTTTGTTTACTCAAAGTGGAGAGTGCAAGAGAGTATACATTGTGTGTGGTGGAGTTGTAGAAATCTTGTATGATTTCTTTGTGAAAAAGTTTCCTATTCTCCTGTGATTTTACTCTTCCTAATTTGAAAGTGATTTCCACGTAAATTTGGTATCTCTTGTGTGATTTTATTTATTTTTTCCGTGATTAGTCATATCTTATATCTACATGATCTAATCAAAATGGGGATCTTTCTGCACTACCTGGGATCCCTAATAGATTATGGTGTTACTAATAACGAACTGTAACGTTTCGTGTTGAAAAGTCTTAATGACATGTAACAAACATTCATTGGTTGCTAAATTTTTTTACATTTCAATATTTTAAGTAGTTATTCGAACTGTCACACATGACAATTTCTTAATAATTGATCCATGATCCGCCACATGGATCATATCCACTACTCAAGAATGACTCAGAATTCTTGTGTAAATATGAGGCCTCATACATGGAGGAGAGAGAAATATTTGGAGAGTGTACTTGAAGGAGGAGGAGGAGAGTCTAACGGCGGATGCTGGCGCCCACAAGCCGCATGCAGTATGCATCCCATTCCCAGCCCAAGGTCATATAAACCCAATGCTGGTCAAGTTTCTACACCAATCCAACTTCCACATAACCATTGTCAACACAAAATACAACCATTCCCACTTACTCAAGTCCAGAGGAGCCAATGGGCTAGCCGGGCTATCTGACTTCAAGTTCGAGACCATCCCTGACGGTCTACCGGCAGTGGATGACGATGTCACTAAAGACCTGCCCTCCCTGTGTGACTCTATCTCTAGGACTTGCTTGGTCCCGTTGCGAGGCTTAGTCGCCAGGCTGCAAAGCAAACCTGAAGAATCCCCGCCCGTAACGTGCATTGTGATAGTGGCTGATGGTGCGATGACATTCGCTGTAGAAAATCAACACCGACGACCTGCCGGAGATTGTTCGTCCACCGTCCGGATTGAACAGGAACGAATTCACTGAAAAGTAATCTTTATTCAGAATAAAATGTTGTAATGTGATTCTGTGCACATGCCTTACAAGCCTGCCTTATATACTTCCATATTTACACAAGAAACCTGCAACTAATTTAAGTTACAATCACACCCCAGAAGATTGTGACAAGTCATATTCCAACACTCCCCAAGCTGGACGTGGAGGAAATTAGAGACGGCCAGCTTGGAATTGAGCAATCGGAGCTAATCATGAGGCAAGGGTTTTGTGAACATGTCAGCAGGTTGAGCGGAAGAAAGAACATGTTGAGGATGGATGATATTCTAGGAAACCCTCTCATGGGCTACATGACAATCTAATTCAACATGTTTTGTCCGTTCATGGAAAACAGGATTCTTCGTGATGTGAATTGCAGTCTTATTGTCGCAGAAAAACGACAGTGGTAGAGGGATCGGAACACCCATGTCAGCAAGCAATAGAATCAACCAAGAAATTTCACATGAAAATGAGCCATGAAATGATATTCTGACTCAGCAGATGATCGGCTAACAATATGTTTGCTTCTTGGTTTTCCAGAAAATCAGTGAAGTACCCAGAAACACACAATAGCCAGTGATACTTCATCGTGAAATCGGACAAGCAGTCCAGTCGGTATCACAAAAATCACTCGACGTTAACAGAGAGGAAGAAGCATAAAATAGTCCTGAGCAGGTGCGGCTTTAACATAATGAAGTACTCTGTGAATTACCTTGAGATGTTCTTCTCTTGGAGCACTCATGAACTGGCTCAATATATGTACAGGGTAGGCCAAATCTTGACTAGTTATAGTGAGGTAAATCAGCCTACCAACAAAACTTGTGTAACCTTCTGGATTAGTGAGCAAAGGAGAGGAAGAGACAGCCAATTGGTGCTTAGAATCCATTGGTAGTGCAAGGTTTGCTGGCTAGGAAACCAGTCTCTTCAAGCAATGTCAACGCATACTTTCTTTGGTTGAGTAAAATATCAGAAGGATGTCAAGCTAATTCCAATCCCAGGAAATACTTAGTTGTGCCAAGGTCTTTGATGCGAAATTCCGAATCAAGAAAAGCTTTCACCTCATTGATGAGAACAACTGCATCAACATACACCAGGAGCAAAAGATTGTGACCATCTTTGTGCAAAGTGAAGAGGGAGGAATCATTAAGGCTAGCAATAAAGCCAAAATCAAGCAAGGAAGTACTAAACCGAGCAAACCATTGGCGTGAAGCTTGCTTCAGTCCATACAAACTTCAGACTAGTTTACAAACTTTTCCAGTTTTCTTTTCATCATTGTAACAACCAGTGGGAGTTTCATGTAAATGTCTTCATCCAAAAAACCACGTAAGAAGGCATTATTAACATCAAGTTGGGTATAGGCTAATTTTTTGCAGCAGCCACAACTATCATTGTCCGCACTGAGATCAGTTTAACAACAGAGCAAAAGTATCATGATAATCAATACCTTGTGCTTGTGTATAACCTTTTGCAACTAGACGAGCTTTATGACGTTCCACTGTACCATCAGCCTTGAATTTCAATTTGTAGACCCAGTTGCATCCTATAATATTTTTTTCATGAGGATGATCAACTAAAATCCAAGTATGATTAGATTCAAGTGCTTCAATTTCCTGTTTCTTGGCTGCAATCAATTCAGGTGCTTTTGCTGCTTCAGTATAGGAAGTTGGTTCAACTGCAGCTGTGACTTGCATAAGGAAATATTTGTGACTTGAGGAACAATGATCATAGGTAAGTACTTTTTCAAGACCATGTGGAGATGTTACTATACCACAAATATAATCCTTCTTCCAAACTGTATCTCTTCTGTTTCCGGTAGATCTTCTCAAGGTTGAAGAATCATCAGCGGAATTAGAAGGCAAACGTAATGAATTTTCAATAACAGTTTCTTGAGGCAGTAAAGCATTATCTTCATAAGCAAAATCTGTTGATGGTACTGGCATTGATAAAGTAAGAGCAGAAGTAACACCACCTTTCTGATAAGGAAAATCATTTTCATAAATGAAACATTCCTGTAAACAACTAGTTTATGAGAAACTAGATCAAAAATCTTGTAACCTTTTTGTCCAAAAGGATATCCAGAGAAAACACTTGGATGAGCTCTTGGATCCATTTTATCTCTTGTATGTGGCTCAGTAGTGTAATAACATAAGCATCCAAAAACCTTGAGATCATCATAAGAAGGAGGAGAGCCAAAAAAAATTTCATGAGGTGACGCCCTTGTAAAATAGCTGAAGGTAATTTGTTGATCAGAAAAACCGTTCTGAGAACACAATCTGACCAAAAGAAATTGGGAACATGAGAAACCTTAAACCTCTTGCTACGTCCAATATATGTCTATGCTTATGCTCAACAATGCCATTTTGTTAAGGTGTGTAGGGGCAGGACTTTTGATGGAGACAACCTCGGCAAGATAGGAATTTAGCCAAATTTGAGGAGAGGACTTTCATCCCATTATCTGTCCTCAATCCTTGAATTTTCCTATTGAACTATGTGTATGCCATCTCAAAAAAAAATTAATAACCTGGGCAGCCTCTTGTTTCACCTTCATCATGTAAGCCCATGTAATTCTTGAAAAATCATCCACCAATGTAATTAAATATTTGAACCCTTGAATGGATTCAACAGCAAAGGGTCCCTAGATATCAGCATGAATCAATTGAAAAAGGAATTGTTGTATGTATAAACTTGGAGAAAAAGATTGTTTAACTTGTTTTGTCATGGGGCATACAAGACAATCTGTTTTATTTGTTGCAACACTAGCCAAATGAGGAATACTTTTTGAAAGTTTCCCAAAAGGTATGTGTCCAAGCTTTTGATGCCATCTAAGGAAGTCCATTTCTTTGCTGACCATGTTACTTGCCATCTGTCCACAGGTTGCTGTCATCTGGAACAAGTCATTGGCCAGATTACCAATCCCTAGGGAGTTCTACTCCACTGGGCCCTGAATCAAGAATCCTTCATTAGAAACTATCACAATGCATCTTGTACCCTTTATTAACTTGCTCACTGATGACAAGTTAAGCTTAAAACCAGGTACATATAATACATCTTTTAATAATATATTCTCACTTATCTGAGTTTTCCCTTTTAGATTTACTCTTGTTTTAGAACCATCAGGCAGAGTAATGGTGCATGTATGAGGCATACTTTGTACTTCTTTCAACAAAGAAATATGTAGAGTAATATGATCTGTAGCACCACTATCAAAAATCTAAACATTACTGCCAGTAAGCATGGTAGAAAGATATGCAATACCTGCCAAAGGAGATGTCTGATCAACGATGTTTCTTTGATGGGAAATAAGAGCAAGTAGCTGAGTAACTTGTTCTGATGTCAACTGATTTGCTGGAGCAGGACTGAGAGACTGCAAATCAGATCCTTCTGTGTTGCTAGCAGCCACATTATTGACCATTGATCGTCCATTATTCACATTGTTTCCTCTTGCACCTTGTTTACTGTTTCTGTAATTTGGTGGATAACCAATGATCTTGTAGCAGTTTTCTTTGAGATGTCCAATTTTCCCGCAGTAGCTGTACACCAAGTTTTCTCTACTTTTTTTGTTCATTCCTTGATTCATACCATTTGTCCTCTCCTTACTACTGCCATTATCTATGGAATTTCCAACTTGTGATTGACTATTGTTTGCATAAAATGCAGAGGCTTCTAAACGAATCAAGGCGCTGCTAGTTAATTCCTTCTGAAGTTGATCTTGTGCAACCATGTTATAAGCATCATCTAAATTTGGAAATTGTCTCATAGCCAAAATTTGTGTTCTGATTTGTTTATGTCTCTCACTAAGCTCCATCAAGAATGACATTATATGCTCATCCTCTTTTGCCTTACGACTCATTTGGTAATCAACATCTTCCGCCAGTAATGCATCGAGTTCATCCAAGAGGTTGATAAACTTTTCCAAAAATTCTGAGACTAGCATATCTCCTTGAGTCATGTCATGGGCGGATTCACATGCAATTTAGGGGGTCAATTGAACCCTCTTAATTTTAATTTGGTCCATAACTTATACATTGATACTGCCTTTTTACAAAAAAAAAAATTAATTTGACCCACTATATTGTAAATTGTATATCTTTGATCTTAAATCTAGTGTAATTCATATATAATTATTATCCCAAATATATATAAAAAATCCAAATGAATTAGTTCGAATACATTTATATGTCTTTTAACTTAAATTTTTTTCTTGACCCTTCTAAACAATTATGTTGGATCTGCCACTGAGTCATGGTGTATATTTCCTTTCACAGACTAAAAGTACTCGCCTTATGTGAAGCTGTGTATCATTTACAGAGCATCTTCTAGGCCGTAGCAGCATCTTTCGTGTGCAAGATTCCTCCCGAAATCCCCTTGGCAAACGAAGAAATCAACCAAGTCATTATGATATCATTGCACTTCTGCCGTTTAGCTAACCGAACAGCATCAGTAAGCGACGGTCTTAGAACTTCTCCTCGCACAAAACTCAATTTCGATCTTGCGCTAAGAGCCAATTCCATCGATTTCTTCCAAGAATTTAAGTTCTTGGTCCCGATCAATACATCCGAAACTAAAACAAGACTAGTTGTTTTGTTAAGGATTATATACAGTGAATCATCAAGATTCGCATTATGATTCATACTCCCAGAACCTCCAACCTCCGTCTCGAATCTGGAATCGCTTGGATTGGGCATTTCAGAAGAAATCAAATTTTACTTTGATTTAACACCAATTGTTTAGAAGATTACCAGGAATTTCCTCTACGAACATGGCTATGATACCATGTAGAAAATCAACACCGGCGACCTGCCGGAGATTGTTCGGCCACCGTCCGGATTGAAGGAGGAACGAATTTACTGAATAGTAATATTTATTCAAAATAAAATGCTGTTATGTGATTCAGTGCACATGTCTTACAAGCCTGCCTTATATACTTCCATATTTACACAAGAAACCTGCAACTAATTTTAATTACAATCACACTTCAAAAGATTGTGACAAGTCATATTCCAACATTCGCATTGGACGCAGCGGAGGAAATCGGCGTGCCTTCTGTGTTGCTATGGACAATGTCTGCGGATTGATTGTCAGGAAACTCCCATATTTCTATAGCTTCGTCGACCGGGGTCTCATTCCCTTGCAAGGTCAGTATCCAAATCCTGAAATAATTTTTTTTGTTTCAAAATTTCGTATATTTTTTCTTATCATTTAGACACCCACGTTTGATCTGCCTTGGATTTCAAGAAACTGGTAAATGAAGTTCTGATGGCTAAAAGTTGTTGAAGGCTTTATCATTCAGAAAAGCCCTTCATATCAACTCAACCGTTTAGGATGTGTCGGTCAATTTGCTAAAGCTCGTTTCTTAGTTGATTCATAAAATTTCAAGAAAAGGTTTCTTTGAAAAATATATTTGCATTTGCTATTAAAAAATTTGCTGATTCAGCAATTTATGATTTCATATTCATAGACGTTGATAATAAGATCTTTTCATTTAGCAGCATCTTAGAATGGCATAGCCTTAAAATCAAGTCGAGATTCAAACGAGAAAAAGATTACAATGGATATCTAGGCATTCAGAGACGAGGAAGGGCGTAGTAACCGGCCAAATGCTTCGGTGAAATGAAAATAAGTATTTGATCCTGAGATTCCTGAATAGGTCAACCTTTCAAACTGTTGTTGAATCCAATAGACAGGCAAGAGACAATTTGTCGAACTGAAACATCTTAGTATATATGCAGAGGAAAAGAAAGCAAAAGTGATTCCTGTAGTAGCGGCGAGCGGAATGGGAGCCGCCTAAATCGTGAAAAAAGAGTTGTGGGAAAACAATACAAACGTCGTGCTGGTAGGCGAAGTGGTAGAGTGTTGTACACCTAACCATCAGAAAATTCAAACTCTATCCGTAGAAATTCTCTTCACTCTTTTTACGACCACATCACATCACGTCAATGATGGCAAAAAAAAACTAATTTATGATAGCAAAAGAAAGTCATATCAGATATTGTAAATTGCAATGCTAGTTAGTGCTATCTCTACAACGTAAGTGAAAATCAATAAAATAGATAAATCAAATTTAATTATTAGAAGGATTCATCTTCATCTTCTTTAACACCACACCACATCGTGATGGTAAAAAGATTGGTTTAGAATAGCGAAAGAAAGTCATGTTAGTAATTGTAAATGATAATACTAGTTAGTGCTATCTCTGCCTGGGTGTGTGAGTGAAAAGCAATGAATCGATGAATCGAATTAAATCAGTAGGTTCTGTTTGATTTGGAATGGTAGTGGTTCAGTTATGATTTCAATTTTTGAAAAACCAACTACTCATGGTTTGGTTTGATTTTTAATTTTTTTTCAAACCAAACCAAATTGAACCAAATCATTTCATTATATCTTAGATCACATAAATTATTAATTATTACCCTATTTTATATAAAAAAATCTCCTATTTAGTACATAAAATAAAATAATAAATAAAGTTCATAAAAAAATTATATCAAATCGCATGATTCAATTTGTTTAATTTTTAAAAATTAACTTATTGAATTTATATTACATATGCCGTTATAGAGGTACTCAAATTGCATTATCTACAAGTGATTGTAACTGCCCTAGATAAAAAAAAACAACTAAAGAAAAAATTTCACCTATTTAAAATGCTTGAGAGAGTACAAAACTAAAGAATATGCTGGAAGAGAAGGTTATAATTTCAGACAACCTCAGCTACTAACCGAAGATGCAGTGAAGCAGAACACATCATTCTGGGATAAAATACGACCACCCTCTACGAATCATGTAACAAGAACCTTAAAAAATAATGAAGAAACGAGCTAATCCTGTCTGATCAAGATAAAATATGGGAAGAGTAGTTAGCAAACAAGGCATCAAACATAGCCGGCGAGGCAGATTCGATTGGAGTCGTTTAAGTATATCATGTGAACTGTTTACACATTAATGATTAGATGTTACGTGACATTTTAATCAGATCTGTCAGTATTAACTGCTGGATCGGTACGAATCCCAACTATATACAATACATTAAAGATTCCAGTTAGACACTTGTCAGTTACGCCTATGAGCAATTATTGGGTGGTCACATCAATAAGTAGCCTCCGCGCAATACTTTTGAGCAATTATGTGACGATTTGAAAAATAAATTAATTTTTAAAAATAAATGGTGAATCATCAATTTTATTTTAAATTTTCAATACGACACGTGTACCTCTCAGCTCTCGCTCGAAAACGACGTCGTTTTGTAATGTTTTCATTAAAACACTTATTCATATTTACTATGTTCATTAGATGAGCGCTTTTATGTTCATCGGATGAGCTACTATGTTCATCCGACTTAAAAGAGTGAAGTGTTTTAATAAAAATAAAGTAAAATGACGCCGTTTTCAAGTGAGAGCACTCATCTAGATGGGTGCTCTCGATCTACCCATGAGTCATTGTCTCAATTGATCGTTTTTGTGTCCACCCAAAACTCCAAAACATCTCTGTCTCACTACATATATACATGTGAGTCATTCTTTGGTGAACCATCTTCACCACATGGATTACAAAAATCACTAACGTGCTAAAAATAAAAAATCTAATGATGAATTGACACGTTACATTTTGACTATTTCAGCTCTCCACATGACGTCTTCCCATTTGCGGTGTTCACATTACAATTATACATGTGATGGATAGTGTACACCTAAAATTTACTCATACTGAGAGATTATTGGTGTAGATACAACCCATTAAGTGAGCAAATACGTGGCAAGGACCCCGTAGATGGGTAGTTAAATTGGTTGATGATAGAAGGTCCCCAGTGGGAGTTAAGAGGAATTAAGATCCCAAACCCTAATCCAATTAAGCAAAGGACTACTACGTTGCATGGGGTCAGGGAACAGGAATAATGGGGAATTGTCATAATATAAGAAACATGGTAACAGGTAGAAAAAAAACACATTTTTCGTTAAAAAAAATGTATGAATTCCGATCCAGAACTGTTATATAATTTACAGCCATCACTAAACGATGTTATTTTAACTTTTATCAGTTATTTATCATGTATCATCTATAAAATAATTGTCAAAATTTAAAACCGACTTGTTTTGGATCAACACCATGGCAGTTTTGGATAAATATTATCTGATATTGATGGACTGTAATCTAGCTTGATTCATCCAGAAAATATAAGAAAAAGGCACGTTTGATCTTATCCATCCTAAAAAACACATTTTCCATAAAAAAATAATTTTCATATAATACATATAACAAAAATATAAGTCAATAATATCATGTATTACTTTGAATCTCGGTTAATTGATATGTACTCTGTCTTTTTCTTGAAAAAAATATTTAATCTTATCATATATTATCTGTGGCTTTGGGATGGATAAGATCAAACTTGCGTTTTTATTATATTGATCTATATTTTTTTATGGAACATATTTTTTGGATGGATAAGATCAAACGTGCCTTTTATTATAGTGATTTATATTATTGTTATATATATTATATGAAAATTATATATTTTTTAAATGGAAAATGTGTTTTTGGATGGACATTATTCATCAAAAAAAAAATATGTCGAATTTTTTTATTTGCAATTTTAAAATCCCAATTACTAAGCCGCATAGTTATAAGAATCGGACCGGACCGGCCAGTTCGACTGAGAACTGGACCAGATATCGGTGCGATATTTATATTTTATCGGAATGCATCACGAATCATAAATAATTTTTTTAAATCGTAGAAGCCAGGACTCGAATCTGAGCTTGCTATGAGTTAGACAAACATGCATATCACCAGACTATCCAATTATCTTGTCAAAACTTCAATAATTAACTTATTAACTCTTATATATCATAATAATTATATATAACTGAACAGACGGTCAAATCGGTTTGAATCGCCGGTTCGACCAAAAAACCGAGAACCGGAACTTTGACCGGTTCTATCTCCGATCCGGTTCGGATAACTATGCTAAGCCGTGTGTAATTTAATAATTCCCAATGTATCTGTCCTACTATTTACCTTAATTGCAACTTACCCGATACTAAGTAACCTAACCTAACCTAACCTAACCTAAAGCTTCACTCCATATCCATAACCGGAAGGCTTCATAGTCATCATCTACTCCTCGACACGTCAGAAACCGACTTCAAGCAGATTCAGTGTTATCCTTTCACTTCTCGCTCAAAGAAATCTACTTGAAGCATTGGGCGTTCTAAATTGATGTGTCCAAAAATTATGGTGAAAAGATATATTATAAGTAGTATGATGGTTGGTTGATAGGAGAAAGAGTTTGTAAAATTTGTTAATACCAGCGGTCTGAGATGAAAATCTGCTGGTGGATTGTCCATGTTTCATTTCCGTGGTTAACTCCGATGAAATGAGATTAAGAAATTTGTTGGTATCAGTGAGGATTGTACATGTCACCTCCTTAACAAATTAGAAAGCCTTCGTTTTTCTCTTAAGAGCAATTTGCTAGTGTCATTGGATTTCCTTAAAAAAATTCAGAGGTATCATAGACGAGTTCCGTATGTGTGTGTCAACTGTCAACATATAGCTAGTGGCGGATTTAGAATTTTTTTCTGGGCAAAATTAGGAGGGGCAAAATTAAAAATTTAGTTGAAATTAAACATATAAGTTATATATATATTATTCTTTTTTACATAAGCATAGGTATTTTTTCTGAGACTCGGGGGCGGCTGTCCCCATTCAGTGGCGTAACCATTGGTGGACAGTGGGGACAGCTGTCCACCCAGATTCAGATCAGATCAAACAATTCAAAATTTAGTGTAAAAATAATTTATTTTTAATTTTTTTACCCCAATTACATTTAAAAATATCATATTTCTTATTTTTATACAACAGTCAATTTTTTTAAAAAAATTATACCCGAAATAAAATTTCTAGTTCCGTCAGTGTCCTCAGTAGCTCCGCCTATGAACATAGCCGAGGGAGAGGTGACATGCACAATCTCGGAGATTTTTTACCCAAATCTGTTGGCGTTAACAGCGGAAATAAAATATACAATCCGAACGAATACCCACAGATTTCTTCGCGGGTGTTAACAGCATAATACAATCCTCTATTGATACCTGCAAATTTCTTATCCAAATCCGTTAGTATTAATCACAAATTTTTACCCAAATCCGTTAATGTTAACAACGGATTTTTATTTGAAACAAGAATAATTTGAAATAGGAAGGTGTAGGGTCAATTTGATCATGAAGTTGAAATTGATTTGGGAATCTTGGGGGATTTGGGTTCAGGCAGGTTGCTGGAGTTGCCGACATATCGTCGACAATCCGGCCACAACTCAAAGCAGCCGCCGCATTCGAACCCGCCAACTACTCGGGTTTTCATTACAGTCCATGACGTGTCAAACTTTTCCGTCAATCAATGCGATGCCATGGCAGCCAAGCCACGCACACTTTTCGACATTGCGGCTATTTATATACATTTCAAAAAAAGATCAATACAGTTTACATGGCGCAGAATGAGAGATTGTTGATAAGATCGTGTCAGGGAAACTTAAAATATTTTAGAATAAATAATGAATAGTCAATGTATAATTTTGATTTTTGCGTCTAACTGTCTTCTAGCTCGAAATTTTCTCAGAAAAAATAAGAAGGAAAACATTTGAAAGGAAAAAAAATTAAATGTGGAAATAAAAGTATAAATGAAAAATATAAAAGAATACGAAAATACAATTATCTTTTTTACACTATATCCTTCGGTTCTCTCCCAAATCCAGATGGAAATAAATAAAAAATTTACTCCCAACTATCTCAGCATATACAGAAATAATAAGCTATATCTCTTAAAGCGATGACCACTACCAGTTTAGTTTATAGTTTTCCTCGAGTGATCTAGATTGTCTGCCTACCCTTTGATGCTTAGATACCATTTTTGTAGATTAACTAGCTAGGCTTATTGTGCTCCAAGACAATAGTTACATCAAAGCATATCAGGCATTAAAACAACGGCAATAATGTGTCTAGCTGCAAAAAAAATTTAAACTAACCTGCTGCTAGGCCCTCTTCTTATTAGGTGGCTGTTGGGATTTCTTCTTTATATACAGAGGTCAGAACTCTTCAGATGATCCTGCAGAGGGGCAAGGTGAGCCAAAGCCGAGTGAGATTGCAATGGGGGGTGGTGAGGTTATGCGAAAGCCGCATGCAGTATGCGTACCGTTCCCAGCGCAAGGTCACGTCGATCCCATGCTTCAGCTGGCGAAGCTCCTTCACCATTCAGGCTTTCACATAACCTTCGTCCACACCGTGTATAACTACCGTCGCCTTCTCAGGTCCTGCGGTCCGGCATCCCTTGACGGCCTGCCGGGCTTCCGCTTTGAGACTATTCCAGACGGACTGCCCTTGAGTGAGCAGGCTGATGTTACCCAAGACATTCCTTCTTTGATCGACTCTATCCCCAACGCTTGCCTGGCTCCTTTCACAAACCTCATGAACAAACTGCATGACCATTCGGACCACCCACCGCCGTCATGCGTAGTCTCTGATAATGCCATGTGGTTCACCGTGCAGGTAGCGGAGGAATTTGGAGTTCCTTACGTGTCTTTTCGGACAACAAGTGCATGTGGATTTTTGGGAATAGCTCACTTCCCAGGTCTCATAGAAAGTGGCGCCATACCGCTGAAAGGTACTAACATTATTTCCCTCAAAACTTCTCAGCGTCGAAATTTTGAATGTCACCTGCGACAAGTAATCAAGAATTTAACTAACGAAGAGCATCAAGCAACTTATGTTTCTCAAAATTTGATGATCCAGATAAGAGTGATTTGACAAATGGGTACTTAGACAAGCAAGTGGAGTTCATACCCGGCAAGGAGAGCATCCGGTTGAGGGACTTCCCATCTTTTGTGCGCACAACAAACCCAGATGACAAAGCCGTGCAATATATCTTGGAGAGCCTAGAAAGAACTTCAAGAGCAAGCACAATTATTCTGAACACATTTGATGCTCTGGAGCATGATGTCTTGAATGAGCTCTCCTTGAAGTATCCAAAAGTTCTCTCGATTGGCCCTCTTGGCTTACTAGTTGACCACATCCCGCAAAGCTCTCCGCTTCATTCGATCAGCTCAAGTCTATGGAAAGAGGAGCCTGAGTGCATCAAGTGGCTGAGTTCGAGAGACCCGCACTCAGTCATCTACGTGAACTTTGGAAGCATCACAGTTCTGTCTAAAAAGCAGCTCATGGAGTTCGCTTGGGGCCTTGCGGACAGCCAGCAGTCCTTCCTTTGGATCATCAGGCCAGACTTGGTGGCTGGTGAAACTGCCATCCTGCCGCTCGAGTTCATGGAGGAGACAAAAGATAGGGGTCTTTTGGCCGAATGGTGCCCTCAAAAGCAGGTTCTTAGCCACCCATCTGTAGGAGGATTTCTGACACACTGCGGATGGAACTCCACAATCGAGAGTATAAGCGCTGGCGTTCCGATGATATGCTGGCCATTTTTTGCAGAGCAACACACAAATTGCTGGTTTTCTTGCAACAAATGGGGTGTCGGGATGGAGATTGATTCTGATGTGAAGAGGGATGGGGTTGAGAAGCTGGTGCGGAAAGTAATGGCGTACAATAAAGGGAACGACATACACCAGAAGGCCATGGAGTGGAAGAAGCTGGCGGAAGAAGCTGTTAGTCCCAGTGGTTCATCAAGTTCAAATTTCAACGAATTGGTCAACCAGGTGCTAGGTGCTATCTGATCTACTTACTATTCCAGCTAGCTTGATTTTATGATTGCCAATCTGCATAAAACACAGGAAGCATTAGCAATATCATGGCAGAGTTGTTTTTCATAAAATGAATGTGAGTTGCACCATCAGAGAAAGTATGCCGTCTCAAACACAAATCATCATCCGAAACAAGTTGTAGATACTTTCAATTCGTAGAAACTGGCCAAAGAAAATCTTCACACTCGCACTAGGAGCATCAGATTTTAAGAAATTACTCTATGCTTTCTCTGGCTGCTGCAGGTGTGCCAATGCATTGTTATCATATTATCTCATGGGAGCATCTGCTGATATATCAGCCAAAATCATAAAACTCATATGCCATTAGAATTTAGAACCCTTCAAAATCTGCAAGTTAAACCATCCTCAGCAAAACAAGCCTAGTAGATCCGGACATAAAATCTGTTCCAATTAATTCACATGAGTGAGTTAGATTAACTAACAATAATGGATATAATATGATTGGATGTGAATAAATTTCATGAAATCCATCAATAACCATGTTTGGCAGTAAAAGATAATATATAGAAGTGCATTAATACGCTTCCAAGTAAGGCAAAAGAATTATAAGAGGGGCTCGGGCGCAGAAAGGTCCGTTTTACTACAGTCCAAAAGAGCAGCAGTCCATCGTCCTTCATATTTTTTGTCGATCCAGCCCATCTCTGTGAGAGGAGACTCAGTCAATAACAGACTGGTCAACAACAGTAACATAGTGGAGCTGCAGTTAACGAAAGTGCAGCTGCAGTTGTGACGGTTCCGGGGAGTTGCGCCTCTGATGGGGGGGGAGAAAGTGGGAAGGAGTTACGCAGAACTTCCTCCTTCTCTCGTGCTATAAATACAGCCTCTTGCAGCATCATTCTACACACCTTCAACGAGCAACTCTTTTAACTCTCTTCCTCCTCTACACTCTGCATCAAATCCAGAAAGAAAAGCATACGTGCTTTGCAGGAAAGCTACCTGAAGGAGCTTTCGAGGAGATTATCCAGCTGGTGCGAGGCTCAGGTAATTGAAACCGACTTATCCTGGGAGGATTTCGGGCTTATTTCCTCTAAAGCAAACCAGTTTAATCTGGTGATTCGGTTTGTAAAGAAATGTTGTTTCATTTTTGTCAGTTTGATTTTATATCATGTTTAATGCTAATGGCATGTATTCTACTGTATGAATGAAGTGTCTATCATTCATACTGCGCTCTCATATTTCCAACAAAACCTGGGAAACCTCTCTTCATCAACTATTACAATCAGGTTTAAGTAAGTTCCTGGAGTTCAGGACTGATCTATAAATCCACGAGCAGTTATTATCTTAGAAAATTCATGCGAGGAGAACAGCAAAAGTATAAAACAGAATCAAAAAATAAAAAGGTTTTCTTTCAAACCTCATAGAATGTGGTTTTTATTGAACTTTTTCCAGTGATGGTATTCTAATCTTGAGGGGCTTAGGACCTGGAATCTGCAATGAAACCACAAAAGTATTTTTTTTAAAAAAAAGAAGCATTTTTTGAACCTCAAAAACGAATGTTGTTGACTGCATTTCTACCCAAAGATGATATTCTGATGAATGGATAAGGAGTTCAGGGCTCAGAATCAACATGATGTTTTCCACAAATCCACTTGCAACTAGACCTGCCACCTTCAAAACAAAATAGGGTCAACAAAAGCAGCCTTCTACGCAAGTTAATTGCATTGCGTGCACGTACAAATATTATCTGGATCAAAATATCATCAAACACTTTGCAGTTCAAGCTAAACTCCGTTTTGATATAGAGCAAAAGCATGAAGAGTCCAGAAATTTGAGGTAATCAGATACCTGGGTGCAAATGTCTGATGCTGATGACAAACGAGACATCCCTGCCTCCACTTCCGGAACTCTGCCTAGCCCCATTCAGGGAGCACCTGGAGAAACTTCATGGTAAATCTCTGGCTTCGCCTCATGTTGCTCCTCCAGTAACATGCATCATGTCCTTCGCTGTGGACGCTGCAGAGGAGATTGGTGTTCCATCGGTGTGTGGATTCCTAAGCTACTACGCTCCTTTCCCTGAACTAACAGAGGTTTGATTCCACCCCAAAGGTATGAGACACATGCATATATCAATACTATTCTAAAAAACTCTGAAAAAAACTTGTAAACAATTCTGTTTAGCAGAAACTCACCATCACAAGATGCTGCATTTGGGAGATGAGAGCTATTTGGCAAATGGATATCTGTGGACATACATTGAATGAGAAACGATCCTTTTTGCATATTCAAGAAAATAAGAACCAAAGAGTAACTGTATAAAGTTCCCAGTGGTATAACATAGGATATGGTAACCCTGGAGACGTAAATATCTGATAGAAAAGATGCAGTTTTTGCTAGCCATATAATCCATGAGATAAACCTGCCGCCGTAAAACCATCCACGTACTAGTAAACAGAAACAGACACGATGATCAATATCCAGCTAGAAGTTCAACTACCTTGCTCCCAAAAAAGGAAAAAAAGAAGATGAGATGACATACAACTACACTGGAAGGCATTGATTTTAAGTAGGGTCAGGTTGAGACACAAGATATAAGCACGATAACAACAGATTTCCAACATTAGAGAAGGAATGAAGCAACGGCAGCAACTCAGACTAGTAGCTTCACATTGACAGCCATATTAACAAACATAACAGTGAATAGTTAGTTAAAATGGCAAAAGCATGTGAAGCTGTGATTGGGACTGGTTGAAGTCAGCTTCGTCAAAATCAATAATTGAGCAAGCGGGTACGTAAACAATCACAGCGGCAGCGGGTATGTGTTGTGCACAATTGTTAGAATAGAGAGACCAATAATGCAACTGACAGAGGGTATGGGCAGGGAACAATCACAAGAGCGGCGATTACCAAGCACACCATACAAACAATCAAATCACGGTGATCATTGTCTTCAAAACAAACATGCTGCATTAGTATCAATTTTAGAGGAAGAATAAAAAATACTAATTTATTTTCTTACTATAGAAAATCGTTACCAAAACACACTGAAAATATTAGATAGAGGGGGATACTTTTCTCGTTACACTCGTCCTCCTTTTATAGTCAACGACCGACACAACGTAATAAATGCATTAAATGTGTTGCGTATCGCAAGAGGCTTTCCTGTTACAAATGAGACATGTGACAGAGGAAAAGAAGGCGGGGGATGAGAAATCAGAATTGTGTTGAAAAAATCAACCCACGGATTGTTACGAAAACACACTGAAAATACTAGAGAGATAAACTCTCGAAAGGAAAATCAAATACAAAGGAAGAGTAGGTGCTAAGGGATACTTTTCTCGTTACACTCGTCCTCCTTTTATAATCGAGGGCCGATATGACGTAACAAATACATTAAATGTGTTGAGTGGCTTTCGTGCTACAGAGGAGACATCGACATCTCCTGTGATAGAGGAAAAGGCAGGGGATGAGAAATCAGAATTGTATTGAAAAAATCAACCCACGGATCCTGCTGATTTTGTTTTTTTACCTGTTGTATCATTCTTTAACGCATCATACAAACCAACCAGCAATCAACTCGAAAAGCAACGCTCAACAATATCCAAACATTTGCCGAAATTTTTAAAATCCTGCCGCTAACAATATCCAACAATACTTTATAACATTTGCATGAAAGATTGCAAATTTTCGCACCACTGATACATATTACTTCTTCTGTCCTCTTTTCCATGTCATTTAATCAATTTTTTTTGTCCACATTTACTTGTCACTTAATAATTTCAATACGTATTTAATATCAACAACTATCTTAAAACTTCAAACATTAATCACTTTTTTATCATAATCAATAAAAAATCCATTAATCACCGGTCATAATTTATCAATTTTATTTTTTGCATGAATTTTTTAAAAAAAAACATCAATCACTCACTCATTAAATTTGTTCAACCACTAGCATTAACTTCATCTTAATCTACTCAATTTAATTTTAAACAATGCATATTAGAGAACGAAAACGAAGGGAATATATATACTGACCACCACTTTGTGCATTTAAAGCAGTGGGACAAGGGCAGTCAATCATACAGGTGGCCTGAGAGAGCAATAATATTTATCTGTATACAAGGACAAAAACATAGCTATGGGGGAACAAGACACAAAAAGTTTAGCCTGTTGAAGATAATTAAACTTAGTAGGGTACAATTGGCCATATGAAAGTGAAACTGTGTGTGCGTGCCATAAAAACCATGCAGCAATTTGTGATCACTGACTTCAACAACACAGCATTTAAATCTTTGAAAAGTGAGGTGCAATCAATGATAACGAATCGAATCTTATTGCGGATTGCAATAATACTTGAAAGGAGTAGCTCAACAAACTACCTTCAAAGCTCAATACTCCCTTCGTCCTCTATTACATGTCGTTTAAGGTTAATTTGAGTAGATTAAGGTAAAATTAATGCTAGCGGTTGGACAAATTTAATGAATGGGTGGTTAATGTTTTTATAAAAAAATTCGTGCAAAAAGTAAAATTAGTAGATGATTACTGGTGGGGAATATATTTTTATTGAATATGATAATGAAGTGATTAATGTTTGAGATTTTAAGGTAGTTGTTGACATTAAATATGCATTGAAAATTGTTAAGTAACAAGTAAAAATGGACAAAAAAAATTCGGTCAAGTGACATGTAAAAGAGGACAGTGGGAGTAATTTGGAAAAACTCGAAACAAATATGATTGCCTAAATCTCAGAGGTGACAAAGCTTAAAATTCTATTTCGGGTAGGTCACTTACAAACTCCGATGGATCTGCATGTATTTAAAAGATGACTCGCTAGTTAGCGGCCTGCACGTGATTTATCTACAGACAGGGATATAATATGCACACGAAAATATTTACTATGCTAAAATGCAAGTGGCTATGAAGCGTGAATATACTAAAAAAACATATCCAATCCAGTGATGATTGAGGTCTTAAAGAACACGGCTCATTTTCAGCACGGCACCACAGTATATCACATATTGGCAGTTTCATGTTTCTATATGTAGTGGATGTTATTACCCTTGTGTCTAAATTCATAGAAGAGATACAACTGGGAGAGAAACTATGGGGTCTCTAGAAAAGAAGATTCAACAAAAGCCACATGCAGTATGCATCCCATTCCCAGCACAAGGCCACATTAACCCTATGCTGAAACTAGCCAAACTACTGCACCACTCAGGCTTCTACATAACCTTTGTTAACACAATCTACAACCAAAATCGCCTCATTAAGACCCACGGCCCTGGCTCACTCAACGGTCTACCTGATTTCCAGTTTGAGGCCATCCCCGATGGACTGCCACTGAAAGATGCTGATGTCACACAAGATGTCATACCCCTGTGCAAATCAACTGCCAATACCTGCTTAGCCCCGTTCAAGGAGCTCCTAGCTAAGCTGCACGACAAGTCAATGGCGTCACCAGAGGAAGTTCCTCCAGTGACAAGCATCGTTGCTGACGGAGTCATGTCCTTTGCAGTGGATGCTGCAGAGGAGAGCGGGATTCCTATCGCACTTATGTGGACTACAAGTGCGTGTGGATTTCTAGCCTATGCTAATTACCCAACTCTTATAGACAGAGGCATAATCCCACTCAAAGGTATGAATGACAACATGATTAGTTTGATATTTTTCTAATAACTGCAAACTATGCACACTCAACTGCTATATGCTTCAGATGAGAGCTACTTAACTAATGGATACTTAGACAAGACCATAGATGGAATACCTGGGATGCAAGACGTGCGACTGCGAGACTTCCCACCCTTTGCTCGCACCACAAACCCAAATGAGTATATCGTGAAATACATCCTTAAAGAGGTCACTAGAGCTGCCAGGGCAGATGCTATAATTATGAACACCTTTGATGATTTAGAGCATGATTTCTTAGATGGTCTATCCAAGATTTACCCAAAGGTCCTTCCTATTGGCCCGCTCCAGCATGCTCTTAAGCAAATTCCAAAAAGCTCACCTCTACACTCACTCCGTTCAAATCTCTGGAGAGACGAACCAGAGTGCATTACATGGCTAAACTCCCAAAAACCAAAATCAGTCATTTATGTTAACTTTGGAAGTGTTACAGTCATGTCGCCACAACAAATGGTGGAGTTCGCATGGGGGCTGGCTAATAGCAAATACTCTTTCCTGTGGATAATTCGGCCTGATTTGGTTGCCGGCGAGACAGCCCTTCTGCCTCCAGAGTTTGTGGAGGATACAAAAGGAAGGAGCTTCTTGGCTAGCTGGTGCCCACAGGAACAAGTTCTGAGTCACACATCCATAGGAGGGTTCTTAACCCACTGTGGGTGGAACTCAATGCTAGAAAGCATAGTTGAAGGAGTTCCAATGATCTGCTGGCCATTTTTTGCGGAGCAGCAGACCAATTGCTGGGCTGCTCGGACCAAATGGGGCATAGGGATGGAAATTGACAACGATGCTAAGAGGACTAAGGTTGAGGAGATGGTTACAGAGCTTATGGAGGGTGAGAAGGGAGAGGAGATGAAGAAGATGGCCGATAAATGGAAGAAGCTAGGGGAAGAAGCTGCTAGTCCTAATGGTTCATCTACCTTAAACTTCAAGAAACTCGTGAATGATGTGCTTTTGTCAAAATATCCAGTCCTATGAAGTTAGTGGTGTGATGTTAGTGTGTTACCGTAACTGGGGTCTTGTAAACCTTCATGAGAAATTGGAATAAATCACACATTAGTCATTTTATGTAAATGAGACCAGAAACAAAACAATAAGCGCAATGGTATCAGGATCATCATAATCGATGAGTTAAACCTAACGCCATAAAACCATCCAAATAGTAGTAGTAAACAGAAACAGGCACGATCATCATAATTCAGCTACAAGTTCAACTACCTTGCTTGTTACCAGAGGAGGGGAAAAAAAAGATGACTTAACATATAAGTGCAATGGAAGACATTGATTTTAAGTTGGATGAGACACTAGACAGTAAGTATAAGCTAGATAAAGGCGGATTTCCAACATTAGAGTATGTCAGTAATGCAAAGACATAACAAAAAGCTCAGTTCAAATTTTGAGCAGTAGCAAGGTAGTTTGAGAAGCAACCGCGGCAACTCAGACAAGTAGCTTCACACTGACAGCGATATTAACAAGCATAACAGTGAGCAGTTTCGGATCTCAAGAAAAGGATGGCACCAGTAACATGGCATACATGTGAAACTGTGATTGGGACTGGTGAACTCAGTCAGCTTCACAAGAGTGGTGATAAACAATATAATGAACTCGTTGACGACTTTCTAAAGAAATGAATTCATTGATTTTTATCTGAAGCTAGCACAACTGTCATCATGTATTACTGTATTATTTGAAGCATGGTATCAGGATCAGGTTGTCATGCCCATTCTCAAATCAACAGGTGATCATTGTCTTCAAAGTATACCATCATAAAATACTGCATTTAATAACCAAGCACACCATACCAACCAGCTCAAACAGTATAGGTACGTAGAGAGCTAACCTAACCCAAGATGAAACGTAAAATACGTTTTTTATTATCAACGTTATGTATTCTTTTTATCCAACATTTGCTGAAATTTCAAAATCATTACTCTGATGAAAATGGACTTACCCATTGGGGGCTTGATGAGCTTTCACTGATGACATGTTCGGTACATAGTAGAGTACATACGCTTGGAAACAAAGAAGCAAGGAGGACCTGTACAGA
>NQLW01000047.1:544559-622177 GCA_002312845.1 Kalanchoe fedtschenkoi | reverse complement strand
CAAACAGACTAACTTTTTTATGGCGGACTGGAAGAGGTTAGAAACTATATGTTCTTATATTGGTACTTCATCAGATTTTGAGCTTCTTCGATGAGTCTTTCTACCACCTCCCCTGCAGGTAAAATCTCTCTAATCAGGCCTACACTTTGGCCAGCATACATTGCCATGTTTTCAATTTCTCCCGTGGTGGTCACATTTGGAACTGTTCCTGCATATCGGCGTATCTCCTTTTCCTGGCAAAAGTTAAATGGGAGTCAAGCATAAATCATATAACAAGATCTTGTGTAAGGGCCCATCCGAATCAATGGGCAATTATCTGTAAAAAACACATGCATTCTTTCCTGAAATTGGTTTTTGCTAAAAAAAAAGGAGTACCATCTGAACTATTATACCAAATAAAGTAGACTAATATGTAAACCTGTCCGTGTATTATTGAATGGCCAATAACAGTCTGATTCGCTTCATTTTCATGTGCAGGAAGAGATTTCAAATTGCAGAAGAATTCTGTTTGAAGAACACGGTGAGGAGCACCAGGCCACCTTGAACGGCCAAATACATCAGTATACTCAGTTTTATCAAGTTCAATCAGCTTTCTCTTGTATTCTGGGTGAGCATAACTTTCCTTTGAAGCAACAAACCTGAAATGACCATTAATAATGTAACTGCTAAAAATAATTTGCCATTAAGCAGACATACAAACACAGCTGACGTCGTCTGATGAACCTCCAGCACATACTTAGGTACTATATAAACAAAAATGAAGTCCCCGCACCTTGTGCCCAAGCAGATGCCTTGAGCGCCTAAGGCAAGAGCAGCAACATAACCCCGCCCGTCAACAATGCCCCCAGCAGCAATTACGGGGATTCTTCCGCTAACAAGATCCACAACTCTTGGTAACAGAGAAAAAATGCCCTCCTGTTCACAAAAAAATAAGACAATTCTGTTTTAGAAAGAAACATTCAATCGAACCATCGCATAAAGAGGACATAGCAGTTCGCAACAAGTCATGTAATGTTTCTCCACACCTGACCAATGATATGACCTCCTGCTTCCCGTCCTTGAACAATAACTGCATCTACACCAGAATCCAGAACTTTCTTCGCATCATTCACGCTACCAACCTTAAACGAGACACAGAGTCAAGGCCAACGTCTCCAGCATCATTTTCAACAAGCTAAGTCACTGATAAAAAAAGAAAGAAACAACCATTTCACAAAGCAACATTCAAGTCCTTATTAAATTAAATCACTCACTTGGGGAACAACTTTAACCCCAGCATGATGGGCTTCTAGTACAAGATTCCTCTCAACCTCTCCCCAATAAACCTGCAGAACCGCAACTTTCTCCTCCAATATAACCCTTATGTTTTCCTCATGTGGAAAAGCCAGAACGACCCCTATTCCAAACGGTTTGTCCGTCAAGGTCCGGGTCTTCCTTATAAGCCCCCTTACGTATTCTGGAGCCTCCTGATGCAACAATAATAAAAAACAAATCAATTCAATCCCAGCCAAAACAGTTTGTAAACAAACCCAAGCTCTTATACTTTTATACATACAAAACAATATACCCAAGCACTTGCACGACAAGCATATAAACTCAACATCAAAAACTCAACTCTGATTCCTTAAATACAATCCCAACTCCCTACTCCTCCTAAAGCGAGTCACACCATGACCAAACAGTTCACAACTACCAGTTGCCCTGATACCACAACACTTAAATTAAACACTCAAATTTCAAAAACATCAAACAGCTTATCTGTGCCTATTGCCTAATCAGGCCGTTGTTCCATCATGGAAAAGTTAAAAATAAAAAATATATATCATAGAAATACAAAGCATACCCAGTCCGGAGCTCTGAGCAGCCCAATCCCACCAGCATTTGCGACAGCAGCAACCAGCTCCGGACCTGAAATATCCGGCCCTAATGGAGCCTGCATTATCCCGTAGTCAAACCCTAAAATCCCCTTCCAGCCCATTCTTTTCCGAAATACTATCACCTCAACCGCAAACGCAACCTCAACTCCACAATCCACACCAGCCGCCACTCTGCACTCAACCGAACTTCACACTATATTAACACAGCTGTAAGTTGAGATACTAAAATCGAACTCGAAACTTATCCGATCGCATACTGAAGCTTCGTTACGTTGTTGAGGAATCGAAAACCGACTCGTCCGCTGACGATCGTCTTCTCTACAGCTGTGATCGTCGTTCGTCGTCTTCGCTCCAAAACGTCAGGGATGACGCGCGTTGACCGATGCTGCACGGATTTGTTTGTAACCTGAGGGTTTGGGCCTGCTGAGCCTTTTCTTTATGGGCTTATTGGGCCTCTCAATTTTGGGCCTTGTAGAACTTGATTTGCTAGCATACGGTGTGAATCTTCAAGCTTACATGAAGATTAAATTAAATTTGTCCGCTCAATAAAGCTCAACCTTACATTTTGTAATACAAATTAAAATATTAGTTATCTTGATAAATGTGATCTCTACAGACTTAATTAAATTGTAAGGATATGTTGTGGGGACAAGTGAAAATGTGTTTTAATGAACGATAAGTAAAGTCCTTGGCTTATCCCCAAATGTGGTAAGATTTAGGAACTACATCAAATCCAGATGGGGGACCAAGATTATGTTGCAGTATCATCCCTTGGGAGTTTCCTCTTCAAGTTCAACAACCAAACCGACATGCTGCAAACCCTACTTGGAGGACCATGGTTTTTCGAGAACAGACCCCTAATGCTTAAAGGATGGATGCCAGATCAAGACGCTCAGCCTTTCACAGGGGAGGTCGCTGTGTGGGTAAGCTTCCTAGTTTGGACCCAATTTATTGGGACCAAGAGGTGCTGGGGTGATTGCTAGCACCCTAGGTCGCCCGGTATACACTGACGCAATCACCGCGCAGAAATCTAGAATGGATTATGCAAGAATATGCATTGAGATATCACCACAATTTCACCCACTTAAGGTGATCCAGATAGTTGGCCCGAATGGCAAAACCTTCACGCAGGAAATACAGTATAAATGGCTCCCCCCAAGATGCTCGGAATGCTGCACTTTTGATCATGAAAACAAACAATGTCCAACCAAACAAGGAAAGGGAGAAGGCAAATATGAAGCCAAACAACAATGGGTCCCCAAGGCAGTTCAGGAGGACAAATTTAAACAAAAATTAGCTGACCCCACTGCCAAAGATGTGATGACACAAAGTGAGAACAACACTTGCAAGGACGAGGCAAGAGGAGTCATCTCATCTAACCTTGAAGCAGATCAGCAATTAGAGAAAGTGAACCAAGAGGAGGAGGAGAACAATTTTACCCCGGTTAGAACTGATCTCAGTTGCCTAAGTCATAACCTTTCTGGTAAGGCCAACAAAAAAGTATAGACATACACTAAAGAAGGCAGCAAAAAAAGAGAGGAACAGAAACAATTCCTGGAAGATGTGGCAAAGTTCTCTACCCCCACTAACAGAGTTCAGGTAAATGACCGTGAGAGGTATGGTATCATTTCTGAGCAGATTGCTCAATCCTCTACCACTGTTATTAAATGAGTTTTGCTTTCTGGAATGTTAGGGGCATGAATAACAAGGCAACAAGGCATTAAGAATTTTATTATAGACAATAGGCTTGTTTGTATTAGTAATCTGGAAAATAAACTAGGTGTAGATAAAATAGATGTACCCCTAAAAAAAGTATTCTCCCACATAATTGGACCTGGGTTAGCAATCTGTCTCAACACCCACACGGTAGAATTCTCCTTTGTTGGGACCCCAATATTTTGAATACTGCGGCCTATTGGAGCCCAGTTTGTGCATGCTAAGGTTACTAGGGGATCTGTTTTATTCACTTTGTCAGCTATATATGGTCTGCATAGTAATAGGGATAGAGCCCATATGTGGTCCTTTCTCTCAAGTTGTGCCGCTTCAATCTCAGGGCCTTGGGTTATTGCGGGTGACTTTAACTGCATTGCAGCCCCTAAGGATAAAGTTAAGAGTCAAAAGGTTAATGATAGAGATATTTTGGAACTAAAATCTTTTATGCAACGCTCAGGGTGTTATGATCACTACTATAGTGGTTTTAGATATACATGCTCTGACAAGCACACCATGAACCCTATCTTCTACAAACTGGACAGAGTTCTTGTGAATCACTTGTGGTTAAATTGCTTCTCAAACTCTAGGGTGGAATTCCTCAGTCCCTCCTTCTCTGATCACTCTCCTGGTGTACTGCACCTGGCCCAGGAAAGAAAAGGGAGGAGATATCCCTTTAAATTTGCAAATCTCTGACTTGAGGATCCCCTTTTCCAATCCATCATGGAAAATGAGTGGTTAGGTCTGGGCAGGACCTTGAACCTTTCTGATTTCTCTAAGAAGCTTAGAGCTCTGAAGGAAACTATCAGAAACAGAATGGTTCCGGGTATAAAAAATATGACAGCTAGGATAAAAAAACTATAGAGGAGCTAGATTTAGTGCAGGAAAAAATCTTTAAAGGTACTAATGACCCAGATCTGATGTCAAAGGATAAAGCCTTAACAAAGGAATACTTGACCCTTTTAAAAAATGAAAGGATGTTCTTAAGACAAAAAGCTAAAATTAAATGGGCAAGTGAGGGTGACTTGAATAAAACTTACTTTCATGATTGTATTAAAAGAAACCACCATGCTGCCACCATTGCTGAGATTAAACTTGAAGATGGTCATACCACTAAGGAGGAATCTCAGATTAAAACTGAGATATCTAGCTTCTTTCAAAAGCTGTTGAAGGAAGTAGATACTTAAGTGAATATCCCTGAGTTGGAGGGAACCAAACTCAGGGATAATCAAATCACATACCTGGTTGCTGATTTCCAGACTGGAAAATTTTTTAATGCCTTGATGTCAACAAAAAAAATACTGCCCCTGGCCCTGATGGATATACTATATAGTTTTTTTAAAAAAAACTGGGTTTATATTCAAGATGACCTCTGTAGAGCCATTAAACACTTTGCTAATACTTGCCAAATGCCCCCTTGCGTGAATTCTTCTATGATTGCCTTAATTCCAAAGAAAGAAGGGACCTTAAAAACATCTGAATTTAGACCTATCTCCTGCTGCAATGTTTTATATAAAATCATCTCCATTTTCCTGACTTTTAGACTCAAGAAAGTCTTAGGATTAGTAGTTGATGAGAGCCAGGGGGCTTTCATTGAAGGGAGAAGCACTGCCCACAATAATTTAATGGCTCAAAATCTGATGAATGGGTATGGTAGGAAATATATAAAACCATCTTGCACCCTTAAAATTGACCTCCAAAAGGCTTATGATTCTGTTAGCAGGGAATTTATTAGACAGTGGCTCTCTAGTCTGAGGTTCCCTACCAGATTCATTAATTGGGTCATGGCTCTCATATGCTCAGCTTGGTTTTCCATCAAAATTAATGTTGAGCTTCATGATTATTTTAAAAATGGGAGGAGTCTAAGACAGGGAGATCCAATATCCCCCCTATATTTTTGTCCTAGTCATGGAGTTTCTGAACAGGTTGCTTAAGAGAATGGCAAGGGAAAGTGACTTTAACTTCCACCCTAAGTGTGATAAGTTAAAGATAACACACTTATGCTATGCTGATGACCTTTTAATTTTTGTTAAGGCCAACATTCAGTCCCTAAAACACATTAAAGAGGTGTTAACACTTTTTGGAACATACACAGGGCTGGTAGCTAACCTGAACAAATCCCAGATTTTCCTGGCTGGTGTTTCTAATTCGGTCAGGGCTCATATTCTAGAGATTATGGGGCTCAGTGAAGGGCAACTTCCAATTACATACCTGGGAGTCCATCTCCACTCCAAAAAACTGAGTGTGAAAGACTTTGAAATGGTGATAAACTCCATCTTAAACAGAATTTAGTCCTAGACTGCAAAATTCTTGTCATATGCTGGCAGAGTAGTTTTAATCAAATCTGTCCTGTCAGCTATGTCCATTTATTGGGCCAGGATATTCATATTTCCCAAATCAGTGGTGAAAAAAATTGAAGGGATTTGTAGATCCTTCCTTCGGGAGGGAAAACAGTCTTCAAAAAAGACCAATGTAGCATTGGAAAGAGTTTGCACATCGAAGAAAACAGGTGGGTTGAGGGTTAAGAACTTCTCCTCTATGAACCTAGCCCTGATTGCATCCCATGGCTGGGACATTTTGCTAAACAAGGAAAATCTGTGGATTAAATGGATTAACACATACTTCACGAAATGCAGAAATGCCTCATTATTGGAAATCAGAGTTTCTTGGCAATGGATCACAAAGAAAATTTTCTCAGCCATGAAAAAGTGCCTTTTTTGTTGAGATATGTCGTAACCAGGTCACTTGGAAGGGTGGAGGGAAAGCTTTCTCCACAGGAGCAACTTATAAGGCGCTGGAAAACTCTAATCAGGTGTGCTTGTTAAAGTTTTCTCTTTTATGTTGGAATAATCTCTCTAGTCCAAAGCATTATTTTATCTCTTGGCTGGCTTGTTTAGGGAGACTCACCACTAAAGATAGACTCATCAAATTTGGTATCTTGGTGGATGATAAATGTATGCTTTGTAAAACTGAAATGGAAACATCTATGCATCTCTTTTTTGCCTGCAGCTTTTCAAATTAGATTGTTAGAACCTTGCTGCTTATTATTGGTTTCAATTGTAATGATTCATCATGGGGAAGTATCACTGATGTTGCCATTGGGGGTATTGCAGGTGGAGCCTGCATTAAAAATGCCTATAGGGTAGTGGTGAACCTGGTAATCTACTACATTTGGAGGGAAAGAAACATAAGATTGTTCAATAAAGAGGAACAAGAAGCTATAAAAGTCACCAATGAAGCTATCCAAGACCGAAAGTTTATCCTAACCAAGATTCAGAGAATGAAGAAGACCAGATTCAATTTTTTTTTTGGCTCAAATGGTGGGAATTCAGCCATGTTTTGGATCAACAAATGGCCTGGGAGCTGTATGGGAGAGCTGGCAGGAGACTATGGAGAGTTTCAGAACTCCTTGAGTTGTGTTTTGTTTGTTTTTGTCCCTCAAAAATTAGAGTTAGAGTGTCCTTGGGTTGAGGCTGTTTCCTCCCCTGTTTTTCTGGCTTAAGGCCTTAGATCTCAGCAGGTTTTGATGGAACCAAGGTTCCATGGGGCTGTGTTTTTGTGAATAGTTTTGTACCTTTCATCTCTTATTTGGAAATATATACTAACCTTTCCAAAAAAAAAGTGTAGGGCTGCAAGCGAGCCAATGTACTCGCGAGTTGTTCGCAAACGAGCTCGGTTAGTACTCGGTCAAAGTTCGTTTGGTAATAAACGAGTTGATCACGAGCAACAATTATAAGCTCGTTTAATGAACGAGTCAGACATGAGCAAGGGGGTGCTCAGCTCGTTTATGTTCGTGCACAAGCTCGATAAGAAGCTTGGTAACTCTATTAAAAAGATCGAGAACTTACCGACTTAAGTTAGAATGTAATTCAAAGTCAAATATGTCAATCAATCGTAACAAGAATTAAAAATTAAAAATTACTAAAGATGCCTACAATAGTTGACATAACTTTTGTCTAACATAAATGAAACAGTTGTAACTGATGACTATCATTTGAGCTAAACATGAACAATAGGGTATTTGATTTGTTTATGAACTCGTTTAAAAGCTTCATTTAAACTCGTTTACAGCTCGTTTAGATTCGACTATGAACCTTTTTATCAATTTATAAAGTTACTAGTCAATAAAATAAGATTTTTTAACGAGTAGCTCATTCAAAACTCGTTCATAGTTGTTTAAACATTCATTTATCATATATATTATATTTTATATTATATCAATCCAAATGCTCGAGTAAAGCTCGAGCTCGACTCGAACTCTTTAAAATTAAACGAGCCGAGCTTGAACATGTATTTTAAAAGTTCGTTAATACTCGGCTCGAACTCGAACTCGTGAAATTTTAAATGAACAAACATGAACATTTTACTACTCGGCTTGTTTGCACCGCTACATAAGTGCATGTTTGGTAAGATGCATTATTTATCCAGTATCAATATTGACTTTATTATTTAATTCACATATCCCCAAATTATTAATAATGTGTCTTTTCCATAAATATTTTTGATTATTTCAGGTGGTGCTGTGTAATAGTAATCATCACGATGTTTAATTTTCTACCAAAAAATTCTACACAAACGTAACTAATATTACCGTCTTTATATATCCTACAGTACCAAACGTGACCCAATTGAATAAGTATCAATAAAACACTTACTATGGGTGAGATGGACTATAGCTTGTGTCTTGAGGATTTTACAGCCGGTTTTATTACGAACCGGTTGGTGGTAATAGTTAAACAATAAACTGGTTATTAAAATCCAATTAACTAATTAATAAGTAATAATAGATAATTAATGAAAAAACCTCAAACATATGAATTCAAACTCAAGATGGCTTGAATTTTAAGAGAGAATCTATCCAACAAGCCACCATATGAAGTTGTTATTAAACATAATATCAAACTTAATAATTAGAATTTATAAAATCGACACCTAATTGAATCGACGGCTGAACCAGTTCGGACCGCTGGTTCAACTAGAAAATCAGGAATCGGAGCTCTGATCGATTCAGTCTCTTGTCAGTTTTTATATTATGGTTAGGTGAATCTGATCCATGATCCATGCGTCAATAAGGTTTTAGTGTCTTGCTCAGCGCTCCTGATTTGCTCCAAAAGCAAGATAAGTTGCACAATATATTAGAGTTTAAGTGTTCGGACAAGAAATTTGGCAAGAAGATAAGTAAGGAAAATTTTTCTTGACTTTATTGATCTTAATACCAAATATGTACAAGAATTCGTGGATGATAGATTTGCCGACAAGACCAACTATTTATACACAAAATTCCTAAGAGGATACGTCATTTTTCAAAGGGTGCGATCCTAGCCGAGCGAGTGCGACTAGTGACCCTTCACCAAGTCCTTGCCTCTTCAACACTTATGGCTATTTTTCTCCACTGTAGAGACGCCCCCAAGGGTTGCCCAGTCTTGCTCCGCACAACGCTCCAGAAAGTTCTGATCTATAACTTATGTGGATCCCATATATCTTATCTGTTGATTTCCTTCGAGTGATCTAGTCCTACTCAAAACTGATCCTGCCTAGTCTGAGATTTCGGGTCCTTGCCTTACCCCTGTTGAACAACTAAGGTCCAACATCTTTAGATCATACCTTGTCTCCATTGAGAAACCAAAGTCCAGCCATTGCATTGGCCCTTTGAGCGGCCAAGGCCGTGACCAATTTATTCAGATTGGACTTCCAACTTATCCGGAATAAGTCCAAACTAATTCGGAATTATCCAACTTGACCTGTACATGTCTTCACAATTTTCAATTTTTTGGTCGGAGAGAGAATTTGACTCACTTTCCGACAGTTCCAGCTTCACGGGCCAGCGAGCCACTGGAGGCAGTCTCGACCTTCATCGGGATATTTCGGTAGGGCGCGTATCTAGGGCACCCCGCAAGAGGAGGAGCCCAGCGGCTGTAGCTACAATGTAACAATGCCAACGGGTGAACGGATGAAGGTTTCTGCTGCCTTCAATCTGGGATCCGAGGAAGCTCGCATGCTCCACCTCTTATACATTGTCACGTGTCTGCTAATATAAATTTGTTTTATAATTTAATTTATCATTTTTATGTTTCAAAATTCTATTAATAATTATAGTTAAAACCATCTGTTTTAGGTGGTTGTATATTAGTATTAAATATTTATCCATTAAAAAAAATCGGCTGACAAAGGGTAGAGTCCGTAAAAATATGTTGATTTTCATTTAAATTTTGTAGAATTGTTGGATCCACACTCAAAACCTGTAGAATTGTCGGATCCACACTCAAAACCAATTGGCAATGAGTGGGGGAGCCCAACTATATATTAGGATCAATCTTGAGCCTCCACTAGACGATGTGGGATAATACCACTTAATATGTTCAACACTCCCCCTCACTTGCGAGTACCTTCGTTAACCTTGACAAGTGGGACCTCGTGCGGACCTAGTTAACCGTCACGGGCATGTTCTAAGAGTGCGGCCAAAAGCCGCTCTGATACCATGTAGATTTGTTGGATCCACACTCAAAACCAATTGACAATGAGTGAGGGAGCCCAACTATATATAAGGATCAATTTAGAGCCTTCACTGGGCGATATAGGATAATACCACTTAATATGCTCAGCACTCCCCCTCACTTGCGAGGACCTTTGTTAACCTCGACAAGTGGGACCTCGTGCGGACCTAGTTAACCGTCACGGGCATGTTCTAAGAGTGCGGCCAAAACCCGCTCTGATACCATGTAGAATTGTTGGATCCACACTCAAAACCAATTGACAATGAGTGGGGGAGCCCAACTATATATAAGGATCGCTTAAGAGCTCAACTTGGGCGATGTGAGATAATACCACTTAATATGCTCAACAAATTTGATGTTTTTTTTAAATCGGATAATTTGATAATGTAATAGCTTCTTGCAAATTGTCATGTGCCTTCTAATATAATTAATTTTATTAATTAATTTATAATTAAATGTGTCAAAATCCTATTAGATTAATAGTAAACAAATAACTCAAAACCATCCTATTTTTTCTGTGGCTGTATATTCACTTGGTTGTTCCGGTCACTTATTCATTCAAAAAGGAAGAAGAAGAACTACTTTGTAAGTCGGTATACTGTATACACTAGGATCTGAAGACTTCACCAACTGTAAAAATCATGAGGTAACATTGAACCAGCTATACTTCATACAAGAGGATTGCTATACAGCATAAAATTTGAGGTGGTTTGTCAGCCTGGTGTGTCGAAAAACTAGATCCAAGTCGAAACTCTAACCAGGGGAGTGCCTCCCCATTCCAGGACGATTTCATTTTCATTCTTTCCGCCCTTCCTGACGCCGAATGAATGCTCTCCTGGCGCTATTAGTCCCTTGGCTTCCAGTAAGGAGCTTTGGCTTAGTTTCAGACCCTCTAATCCGATATCCGCTTGATCATCGCCTTGTTGCTTTACATACTTCCATTGCTGAAGCCACTCAGGAGAGGAAATGTTGGGTGACATGAAGAGGCACTCCATCGTCATCTTTGCCTCTGCGAGTTGGTCTGGGAAGCTCCACTCCAGCGCTTGGAGCAGGGCTTGTGAATGAGCCAAGCGCTCCATAAAGAAAGTGGAGTAATCTGAATCTTTTGTTCGTCTTTTGAAAACTTCTCCCTCACCTAGAGTGATGATTCCGCCACCACCTGTCGTGGAATCAGCGGTAACATGTTTGGCGATTATGAGGAATTCAGTCACCCTTTCGTGATTCCTCGCCCTCGCCATGTGGGGAAGTCCTACCTGGCAATTGAACGCTAGCCAGTCTCTCCTTCCGGCACTCTTTGCAATTTCACTTACCAAGTCTCCCATCTCCACCTCCTGCACCTTCAGGTTTACTCCTACGGAAGTGGCGTGGCATATGAGCCTTCTCTGTGTGCTTTCGAAGTTCCAGTGTGAGGGAGCGCTGGTAGGGCAGTCCCCCTCCCATTTTATGCATGTTAGAGATAAAGCTTTCTTTTCTCGACCAAGGGTCTCCAAGACTGGAGCCCATTGAATCCCTTCTCCTACGTCAAAATCTACAACGTTCAGTGTCTCCGTATCAGCAGGCATGGCTGCGAGGATAGCCGAGTTTGATGCTAAATGCGCGAATCTTCCTAATGGAAGAATTTGGTAGAACGCTTTGAAGGCAGGCTCGAAGTTTTTTTGAGACTCTTGTCTTAGATTCGCATACTGCTGGTCGTTGCTTCTGAAAAAGTAGAAAGAAAATCGCTCCACGGTCTCACCAAACGGATTCACTTTCTCTGATATGCACCTTTGGATCACCTCCGACAGCTCCGTCTGCTCCCTATCCGTGGCCTCCGCGTGAGCCTTAAGTAGATGGAGGAGGCTCAGCTGATCATCTATATCCATATCATCCTTCAAACAAGTCACTGATGATCGAACGGGAGATGTACTCTCCACTGAACAATCCCTCGCGTTAACGATTGAATAGGGACTGGATACAGCTGAGCGCTCCGGATTGAAACTTCCCACACAGTCATCCCATAGCATACTAATTTCACCTCCGTCAAAAAGCTCCAGTTCCCCATCCTCCATGTATATTTTACCCTCCGCCAGTAAACCGAACTCCAAATCTTTGTAACACCACATCTGAGCTTGGGGAGAATCGCCAGAAGAAGAGAAAATTTCAGATTCACCATCAACTATCACGGATCCTGCGAACGGGCTATTTATGTGTAAAAAAGTGGTTTCAGCTCCACTTTGAGCAGCACCCATGTAATAAAAGGGCAAAAGTGGATCAAGGGGCTGAGCACGCTTCATCTTTTTCCTGGGAAATCTGAAAATGGGGATCAAAGATTCAAAGTGTTATCTAAATCTTGCCGGATAATCTGATGCGAATTACGTGAGCTTTTATATAAACCAACAGACGCGTCATCGGCATCCTGAGTCCTGACAAAGGTTAAAAACAAAAGAGTGCAAAGGCAGAAGTTTTCAAATAAGAGATTACATAACACCCACCAGTCCACAACCACCACTATTTTACAGAGTTTTAATCCAGTAAGTCTCCCAAGGGGACGTACCACATCCCCTGGCAGCTTCTAAATATTTTAGAGGATTGATAGCAACGGGGATTCGGTTGTCATCAATAACAACGAAAGTACGAAAACTGATGAGTGCTGAAACTTCGAGCGGTAAAACTCTGTTGCGTGACAAACCTCATCCAACACATCACTATCTAAATTCATCCCCACCAATCAAATCACCATATTCTATTTCCAATGAAACCAAACAGTTCCGAAACATTTCATCTACAAACACATTTCGGAAAATTCAGAATCCGCACTCACATTTAGAAATATCATCCTGCCCGAATTTCGCAATCGCAATCACACTCACAATCAAGAATCATGTTTCTCAGCATACAAAGCCAAACATAAGCAACAGTGATAAGCTTGCCCCAGTTCCTAAATCACAAAACTCTTTCACAACTCCATTTATCCACAGACAAAAATATATATATATAAAAAAAAAAACTGAAGAGCGTTGCTGGTGCTACCTTGTGCAGAGCAGCATCTTCATCATCAATCTCATTCAGCCTCCTCTTCATATCGTCCAATTCTTGAAACTCAACATGCTACCAAAATTAGGGTTTTGCACATAAAAAATCAAAATAGATATCAACATTAAAATTTTAATAAAATCAAGGTCAAATGCAGAAGATCGGAGCCACTTACAGAATCTTCTTCCTTTTGATTCTTCAAGTCGATCTCCATATCCGTCGTTGATGCTCAACTCCAATTAAACGAAGCCGACATCTGGGAGTTAGCAAGCTCCTCAGGCGACGGAGCTTGCGGTAAAACATTCAAATTTGGAGGCTGATGAGCTCTGTAGAGTGCAGACATCATCATCATCAGACTATCATCAGACTTTCAGATAGTAGATTGACCCGGTCACCAGTTCAAGCAGAAGGACCAAAATCGGAAAGATGAAATCCAATACACCAATTTGAACCGTTGTAGAAACGTTGGAGGCTTTAATGAAAACGTCACTAACTTAAAGGACCAAATACTTAAATACTGAACTCTTTTGGGGGGCGGTTATAAATATTCTTACTCTGTGGGCTGTATCGCTATTAACAAGTCTCATGGATCATTAACGACGTCGTGCGCAGGATGCTTGTCAAATTAGTGATCTTCACGAAACGCCGTTCACGGCTCAAGCCAGGTCATTATAACTATCGTTCGTAGCTCAGTGGGTTAGCGATTTAGTGCTTTGGGTTAGAATAAAACGGCGTCGTCAGCACGAGGACAGTAGACGGCTCGTGGCTATGACGAAACGCCGTTCTCGATGAGCTGCAAAACGGCGCCGTTTTAGATGAGCAATCCAAAAAGAGTGGCCGGTTCATTGAATTTGGGATTTGTGACTTGTGAATTACTCTCTCTCCTCTCTGCAAGAAAAAAAAAATAAAAAGGAAAAAAACCGAAAAATCCATTTTCTCAGCCCCAATTCGAAACCCTAGCAACAATGGCGACCCACTCGCGCGAGGAGTTTGTCTACCTGGCAAAGCTCGCCGAGCAGGCGGAGCGGTACGAGGAGATGGTGGAGTTCATGGAGAAGGTGGCGGGCGCGGTCCCTGCCGGCGAGGAGCTGACGGTGGAGGAGAGGAACCTGCTGTCGGTCGCGTACAAGAACGTGATCGGCGCGCGCCGCGCCTCATGGCGGATCATCTCTTCGATCGAGCAGAAGGAGGAGAGCCGCGGGAACGATGGGCACGTGGCCACGATCCGGGAGTACAGGGCGAAGATCGAGAGCGAGCTCTCGTCGATCTGCGAGGGGATTTTGAAGCTGCTGGATTCGAAGCTGATCGGATCGGCCTCGGTTGGGGATTCGAAAGTGTTTTATTTGAAGATGAAGGGGGATTATCATAGGTATTTGGCTGAGTTCAAGACTGGGGATGAGAGGAAGGAGGCTGCTGAGAATACTTTGAATGCTTACAAGGCTGCTCAGGTCTGTTTCCAGCCGTAGATTTGGACTCTAGGTTGTTCATTTGCTTAGATATTCATGGATCTGCAGCTGTGCGTCATTTTCCCATCTTCAATTTTGATATGTTGATTTATATGCTCATTTCTATGTGAAATGGTTGACTCTGAAAGATGCTGTTATGCAGGATTTTGTTGATGTTGATCTCCTTGCGCCATGTGCTTAATCTTGATCTGTAGATGCCTTTTAGTAGGGTGTTAGTTGCTGGATTGATCTGATGATTGTTTTTAGCTGCTACGTCTGCAGTTGGTAGTTAATGCTGAGCTTAGTAGATGTTTATGTTGATGTTCTCCACACTGTTATGTTTGATAATTAGTTGAATTGATGTTGTTGTTGTTTAAAATGTTGTGTTTGCTGGAGATAGATGATGCTGAGTTGTTCTGATGACGATGTTGTTTACAAATGATATGTTTGCAGGAGATTGCTAATGCGGAACTTGCCCCAACCCACCCAATTCGTCTGGGACTTGCTCTGAATTTCTCGGTGTTCTATTATGAGATTCTGAACTCACCCGACAGGGCCTGCAACCTCGCGAAAGAGGTGAGTATTCTGATTAACGTTTCATATTGCTGTTCTTCTAGTATTGCAATAATCGGATTGTCTTGGACCTATAGCTGTCATGTTAACCTGAGAATTTATCTTGGTGGCAATGATGCTTGTTGTCAACAACATTCTTGCTTTATACTTGTGGTATGTTCTGATTCTCTAGTTCCTGCTGTCTGCTTATTTTAATCATTAGGCTTTTGACCAAGCCATCTCTGAGCTGGATTCACTTGGCGAGGAGTCGTACAAGGACAGTACTTTGATCATGCAGCTTCTGCGTGACAATCTCACTCTGTGGACCTCAGATATGCAGGTATATGTGATATCTGTTTCCCTTCATGTTTTTTTTTAAGTTTTTGATTGGCACATTACACGTATATGTGACGCAAAAATGTTATCAACAAGTGTGGTAATTTGTAATTATTTACTGTACGAATGTAGGATGATGATACTGAGATCAAGGAGGCATCCAAGGGTGAAGAGTAATGATGAAGTAGCAGACGACGCTATTTCCTCTGGTGTAATAAGTATTGTATTCCTTGTCCATTTCTTTTTGATTGGAGAAGTGGGTTGGAGTCATTGTGCCCCTATCAGTGTGATTTTATTTCCCAGGATGTCAGCTTGATATGTGAACAAGAGATTTCAATTGTTTTCTGTTTTATAGTCATCCATGTCCATCTTGCCATCTTGGTGTCTCCTGTTAAGCCTTTGAATTTCCTGTGAGATGATTGTATCTACTGTAACAGCACTTCTATCGCCTTAGTGGTCATTATTATTTTCTTGTATTTGCTTCCAAGCTCGGTGTTTTGAAACATAATTGTGAATGCTTTTGCTTCTTGTTGACAGCTCCTCTTTTCAGATACATACAGATAGCTCAACTCTACAGGTCCACTCGGCTTTCTCAAGGCGCAACTACGGCGATAAAGAGTAAAGTGTTCCCGGATTTGGCCGTAGAGACTGACACCAGTTCTTTAAACTCTTACATGGAGTGATGGAGAACAACATTTTCATCTACATATTGCAGCGGCTGCGACGACAGTAAGCTGAGAAACATGTAAGAAAAATCAGCCATGAATTGAAGATAAACAGGTCCGGTGACTGACGAGAAAAAATGCACTTATTATCATTTCTTAGTGCGAACCAAACGCGGTCTAAGCTGGCGAGCCCACTGTAGCCCAACATCCTACCATCCTCTCAGCCCAATTCCAATACACGAAGTCGTTTTGGACCGCACAATTCCCCAACACACACAAATTGTCAACTAAGGCAGTAATAGAAAAAACTAATCTTACAGGCGGTTAGGGGTGTTCACTATACGATTAAAACCGTTAACCGAAATCGGTTAACCGAGAATTTTAACCGCGGTTAACCGAATTCGGTTAACCATAAAATTCGGTTCGGTTAACCGAAAAATTCGGTTCGATTAACGGTTAAGAATATATGAATTTTCGGTTAACCGATTAACCGAATCATAACATAAATATTTAAAAAATAAATGTAAAAACTTAAAATTGTAACTCAACCCAATATCACTGTGCTTCGATCAAAAACATCAGAAATTGAGCTCGGCTTGTAAGCCACGAATGAGATTATGAGAACAACGCTCAAACTTTGCTCAATTTCTCAATATTTTTGTTTGGCATCAGTTCATTACTAGAACTGAACCGCTGAGGTTCATATTTAAGGCTCTAAAGAGCTTAAATTTTGCTGAACCAACCGCACAAAAATATCATTAATTCAACCACAATTGAGCCAAAACTCAATCATAGGTTGTTCAGGGTTTGACACAATTCCTCAAAGAGTCATTTTATACGTGTATCCTTTGTAACAAAACGTTATTTTAAGGGATGTGGGAGAAACGGGAACTGACTCGTGAGGGTTTGGTGCAAATGCAATCAAACGGCCACTTTCTTGCACCAGTAGAGAACCAGTGACAACAGTCTTGCTTTACACTGCAGTCATGGCTAGAAGTCTAGAACAGCTCTCTCCTCCCACTCGTCCCTCATTCTCCTGCGCATCATCATGTCAGATAATTAACCAGATCTCTCATTTCCTTTCAAGAACCAGCATTTTGAACATCAAGAATCTTACTTACATAAAAAGGGTTTGTGAAGTTTGATCAATCCATTTCCATGGTTAGTCTTAGGCCTTGACTTCATGTGTATCAACTCTACATCTCTGAATTCTATGGTTCATAAAAACTTAGTGTTTGGATCTGATGAAAGATGAAAACTTGTCGGTCAAAATGGGACTCTTCTTGTCCAATGATTCTCCACTTCCTGTGATTTTTTTAGGATGGGTTTCCAATGTGGCATATACTCAGGTTACCAACCACCTCTTAAAATTCTCTATTTCAAGTCCTGATCTTTTTTTCTGCTGATCAGTTTCCAAGCAGTCTTCAAAAATGCTACTAAAACATGTCTGTGATGCAGAAAACTTGATGTGTGGCAAAGCCATCATCAGACCCAGTGACGCTCCAGAACAACATCAACTACGCATGCTCGCATGTGGACTGCCGGGTAATGCAGAAGGGGTGCCCTTGCAACTCCCCCGACAATCTCATCAACCACGCCTCCATCGCCATGAACTTGTATTACCAGTCTAAAGGCAGGAAGCTATGGAACTGCCATTTCGGCAATTCAGGCCTTGTCACCATTACCGATCCAAGTAAGTCCCAAGACTCCCAACCTCAAAAATCACGCGATCCAGATCTTTTTCCAGGCTTGTGTTTACTAGTCGAAATGTGTGGCGCAGGTTATGATGGCTGCAGTTATGTATGATGTCCCACTCCCACATTGCTTATTTTGATGATTTTAAAGGAAAGAGCTATCCATTTAAGTAGTTTGTGCCTTACTGCTAATTTCGAAACTTGAGTAAGAGCTAATTGAGAATTGTATCTCTTGGCTTGTTTATTATTTCTGATGTAGGCTATTACCATTTATGGTATGCCTATGATCAGGTTGGGTGTTAATATTTTTTCTTCAGTTAAAGTTATGGTTAATTTAACCAATTAACCGATTTCGGTTAATTGGTTAATTTAACCGAAATTAACCGATTTGTCGGTTAACTGAATACTCGGTTAACCGAAAATTCGGTTCGGTAAACGGTTAAGGATTTTTTTGGTCGGTTAATTGGGTTAACCGAATAAGCAATTCGGTCGATTATTAACCGAATTTACACCCCTAGCGGTTACTCCCTCAAGTCACCACACGACTCCATTCGTCAGCGCTCCACCACATCATCAACCTTATCCAATAAACACCTCCTGTCGTTCCTGTTAGCCATAATCGTTCAATCTGCTCATAAAATACATCTGCTCATAAAATACATGGAAAACAACCTAATTTTTCAGCAACATCAATGATTGATTTACAAACCGAATCACTATCGATGACAGTTTGCCTTAGAAGAATTAACGCTCACTAAAGTGCGTGAGGTTCTCGCGATAGTCTTCCCAGGATAAGACGGTTTCACCTTTTCTACTCGCACTAGTAGAAGAAATACTCGAAAGCTTCTTTTGGTAGCCGGAACCATCATTATCTAAACGAAGAATGGAGAGTTCGTACTCTTGCTTGATATTTTTCTCATATCAGGTGTATGTGTTGTGTATTTCATCGGAGAAGCCAATTATCGCTATTAATAAAGAATAAGGAGAAACTGATTACTAGTGGATAGAAACCATCGTGCAGTTTCTAATCACGATAAACTGATAACCCTCTCTATCTTTATTTTACTGACTAAGTCAATAAGTAGGATAACTTACTACTTCTCCAACCGACCCGATAAATATCGATAGAGAACCGAACCGAGTAACGTTTGGTTTGTCTCATAGGATCAGCTGCTACTTTGAGTCCAAGCCTCTGAACCCAACAAAATAAGATAAAGAGAACTGATTAGGTTCACTTTTATTTGAACAAATTTTATCTAAGGATTTCAATCACGATTTGGCTCGTATCCATACATGTTTAATAAAATGAGCCAATTTCCAACAGTTCCAGCTTATGTCACCGCTTAAGTCAGCTCCTGATAAAGCACCCGACAATTGACTGGGCTTCATTTCTTGGTGGCTATCTCTCAACGTCATCCTCTTCGTCTTCTGTAATCGCTTCGAACGTCGCCGGAGAGGATTCAGGTCAGATTCCGGTCGACGGCAGCCACTCTGAGGTCTTGGTTTTTGATATCGTCTCTCTCGTCGTTTTTACAGCTGTCGTTGGTTGTGTGGCCGATGGCGTCTATCAATGCCTACTGCCCTAACGCTGCGGTTGCTATATCGTCGAATCTCAAGTAAGCCTCGTCCGGCGTTCATCGTATAGTTCTTCAATGCCTGTTCCTCTGGTTGAAATTGTGTTTGGTTAGGTTGGCATAGGTTGGTTGGATTTGAAATTGGTTTAGTTTTGGTTTGTACGCATTGGATCCAGTTGCGTAGATGTTCACTTGGTTGATTTATTTGGATTCTGCAGAAAATTTGGGATGTTTCTAGGTATGGATGCTATTTGGTTGTAGCCCTGTGTGATTTTAGAGATAATACCCTGTAGGAGGTTTTGGCAGATTTGTGTATAAAAAAACTTATTTATGGCTATCATTGGATGTTGATATTTATTTGGAATTAATGGTGATGTTTGGTATATTTATGTTTTGAGTGATCAGAAACTTGGATTGATGGCTAATGCAAGTTTTTTTTACTGTAGAGCATGCAAAAAGGCCAAAAGCATGAAAGGATGGCGCCGTACAAATCTCTTTTCGGAAATTAAAAAGTCTGCAGGTGTCAAGGGGAGGAGTATTTCTAAAGAAGCAATTGTGACTGGTGAGGGTGATTTGGTGTCATTTCCCAATGGAAATAGTATTGCTGTAGATAGTGCATTCAGTCAAGATGGTCCAGTCGGAATTGAGATGCAGCCTGATGCGCTAGCATTTGGGACTCTCTCTGCGGACACGATTCGGACAACTAGTGGATTCCCTGTTGAGAATGATGAGTTTGATTTGGATAGACCTACAGAAGGCTTTGCCTCAATCCCGGAGGCAATTGAAGATATTCGACAAGGAAAGGTTGGCAATGCATTAATGGGCATATGTATTTTTTTATGCGAGTTATATTTTTTTATTATTTCTGATGGTCTCTTATTGATGACAGATGGTCATAGTTGTAGATGATGAGGACCGCGAAAATGAAGGTGATCTGATAATGGCAGCAAGTATGGCCACTCCTGAAGCAATGGCTTTTATCGTGAGGCATGGAACTGGAATAGTTTGTGTGAGCATGAAAGGTGAAGATCTTGAGAGATTACAACTTCCTCAGATGATAAATCAGAAAGATAATGAAGAGAAGCTCACTACTGCTTTTACAGTTTCTGTGGTATGCTAGTTTCTTTTGCGTGGTTCTTTTATTTTCATTACATTTAAGGACTTATTGTTTACTTGGGCTTGGTTTGTTCAAAATTAAACATTCAACAAAAGAGTAATATGTGACTTACACAGATAACTTTCCATTTAATATTGTCACTAGAAACTCATGGCGAGGGTAGAAATATAAATCAAGATTTAAGTGTTAGGACCCGTTCAATGATGATTTTGATTTGTGATTGGTTATGTTTCTTTTCATGCTGGAATCTCTTTCAATATGTGGGTGCCCTTTGCGAGATGACGCTGTATTTTAGTGTTGGAAAATCCACTTTAAGTTTAGAATGGACAATCATGATTCATTGAATCAGTCGTTTTTGGTTTGCTGGTCGAATGATGATAGATATTTATGGAATAGTGCATGTTTTCAGTTGGGGTATGTTTATTCTGATGATATTATGCTGTCGATTATTTCAGTGTTTGCCACCGTTGTGCAGGATGCAAAGCGTGGTACAACCACAGGGGTTTCTGCTCGTGATAGGGCAACAACTATACTGGCACTTGCATCCAAGGAGTCACAGCCTGAGGATTTCAACCGTCCAGGACATATCTTTCCATTAAGATATAGAGAGGGTGGTGTTCTGAAAAGAGCTGGACACACAGAGGCTTCCCTTGATCTTGCTGTGCTCGCTGGGTTAGAACCTGTTGCAGTTCTTTGTGAAGTTGTGGATGATGATGGTTCCATGGCTAGGTTACCACAGCTTCGCAAATTTGCTGAACAGGAAAACTTGAAAATTATATCTATTGCTGATTTGATCAGGTTTGCCGCATCCCGTCTTCCAACAAAATTTACTTGGCTCAAGTTTTTGGAATGTCGTTGTTGTTTAAAACCATCTCAATACTGCAAGTGATGAACATGAACCTTTTTACTCTGCTGGTTTTGACTGCACTATTATTTCATAATGTAGTTTGTATTGTGATAGATATGGAGTTGTTCTAGTTGCTAATGTGTGGAACTGGGATATGAGAATGAAACTTAGTTATTTTATTATAAATTTAAGTTGCATCTTGCAGGTACAGAAGGAAGAGAGCTAAACTAGTCGAGCGTTCTTCTGCAGCACGTTTACCTACTATGTGGGGACCGTTCACCGCTTACTGCTATAGGTCGATCATAGATGGCATTGAGCATATTGCCATGGTTAAGGTGAGACTGAAATTATTATCATCTAAATTTTTTGCAGAGAGCTGTGTAGATAATGATGAGAATCAGATGGAAAGCTTTTAGTAGTTCAGTATGTTGCGATAAATTTGTGGTTGCCAACTGGCTTCATTCACGGCAGGGAGAGATTGGAGATGGAAAGGATATTTTGGTGAGAGTGCACTCAGAGTGCCTGACAGGTGACATATTTGGATCAGCCAGGTGCGACTGTGGGAACCAGCTAGCACTTGCTATGCAGCAAATAGAAGAGGCTGGCAGAGGTGTACTGGTTTATCTCCGTGGACATGAAGGGAGGGGCATCGGATTAGGACATAAGCTCCGTGCATATAATTTACAAGATGATGGGCGTGATACAGTTGAAGCTAATGAGGAGCTGGGGTTGCCTGTTGATTCACGAGAGTACGGTATCGGTGCTCAGGTATTTCCATGCGCTTTCATCTTAACTCGGCTCTGTAAAGCCTTGGTGATCACTGGTGATTGAATGTAGATTCTGAGGGACTTGGGTGTGCGGACAATGAAGCTCATGACAAACAACCCCGCAAAATACGTCGGCCTCAAGGGCTACGGCTTGGCGGTCTCCGGTAGAGTGCCTCTGGTGTCACTCATCACAAAAGATAACAGAAAATACTTGGAAACCAAAAGAACAAAAATGGGACATTTATACAGCTTCGACTCCAAGGCGCCACTGAGCAGCATCATCACCAGAGATAACCAAACGCCCAGCAGCGCGTAAATATGATCAGATAGCCAGCATCAACATTGATGATCAAAACTCACCCTCCCATGCTTTCATTCATCACAACATAGAAATAATCACAGTGCCAGCCAAGTTGTCAGTTTTCCCGAGCCAAACATTTGACACAACATCATGCTGTTGTACCTTTTCGTCACTTAGCCAATTCATGCGCATTTCCAAAATATTTATAAGAAGATTGTTCGTATGAATTTCGCATTGCGTCAAATGTTTGTTGTATATGATCCCGCACGCGGTTCCTTTCACAAGTTACCAGCGCAAAAGTCAAGTCATAAAACCAATCTCACCGCGTGAAAAAACTTACCTATTCACGTCTTCCCAATAACACATCACGTATCTCCACTGTCCCAAAAAAACACAAGAAAAACAAGCCATATATCAAACTCGATTCCTTTCCTCCGACATTAAATTACAATATTACCCTCACAAAACCCATCTTCTCACCGAATCATCTTCCACCCGAATCTCTCCCCCAACAGAAAATATATCCTTCTGTATCCATCCGCCACGTGGCGCTGTCACCACCGCCCTATCTCCCCCTTCCCTTCATCCAGCGGCTCAGAAAAATATAACGTTGCAGCCCAGCGCGCTATAAATCCTCGCGTCTCCTCCCCCGAATCCCATACTCGTCTCCACTCTCGTCAAACCCTAGAACGGAGAACCAAACCTGCACCGCCTTCGAAGTCAACCGGTGCGAGTTTGTTCATCCGTCCAGTTCAAGCCATTCCATTCGGTTCGGTTCGATTCTCAATGGCATTCAGAGCCGCTTCTGCATTGCTGATCGTCGCGTTGATCGTCGGATCGGCGATCGCGCAGTCGCCTGCGCCGTCGCCCAAGGCCGCGCCGTCGTCTCCGCCCGCCAAGACGCCGACATCCGCTCCCGCGCCGGCACCTTCCTCTCACGCAGCCGCCCCGGTGCCTGCGCCTAAAGCCGCCGCGCCTGCCCCTTCCCCCAACGCAACCGCGCCGACTCCTGCCGCTCCCGCTCCGGCTCCTCCCGCCTCCGCTCCGACTCCTTCTACTTCCGCTCCAACTGCTGCACCGCCGTCTCCTCCCGCTGCTGCCGCGCCCTCTCCATCTGGTTCACCTTCGGCTGATGTTCCGACTTCGGGCGTCGAGCCCCCGGCTGAGACTCCAGCTAACGGCGCCGTGGTCGTATCTGCTGGATTTGCTGGTGCACTGGTGGCTGCCGCTTTGATGCTGTAGATCTGGAGTTGCTTCATTGGATGATTATTCTTTTGTTCTTGGGTTTATGAGGGCTTGTTCATTCATTGATTTATGGTTTATGATTATTTTAGGGATTGGTATTTTATGGATTTGATGTAGTTGGTTTCATTTCTTTTATCATTAATATTTATATATCAGATTTCTCATGCTCTGAATTTTTCAGTCTTTGTTTATTGGTCTACTGTGCTTGACGCATGTTGTTCATGGCTTGAAAGTTCAGTTCAGGTTCACCTTTGCATGTTTATTAATTCTGTTCTTTGTTTTGTTAAATTCAAAGGTTCAGTCTTTGGTATGAATGCTTTAAGTTTACCACCAGTCTCTGCTGCTACTTGGTGTAACTTTGCTAGTTACTTATGGATTTGAACTCAGTTGCTACGTGTTGTTACTCTGCGTCTTATTTATGTACTGGAAATCGGTTTAGGTTTGATCACTTTGTAGCTTTGATCCTTATCCGGGTCTTGCTTGATGCAAAGTTTCAATCCTGGACCAGGATGGATAGGTGATTTGGTGTTCTGCTTTCTACTGTGCTTGATTTTAAAAATGTTGCTCTTTGTGGGGGGGTTTTAATGGCTTGAAATGCAGTTCTTATTTGGTTGGCAATTATCAGGAACTGGGAATTTTAATCTTGGAGAAATATTGATTTATTACTCTAGCTATCTACTGTGCTTGATTCTTAATTGCTGCTGTTTGTGGTGTTTTGGTGGATTTGAATCTGTTCTGATTTGGTTAGGAATGGCATTAATCAAGAACTGGATTTTGCTTGATGCAAAGGTGTAATAGCAACAATAGGGGATTTGCTACTTGGTGTTATGTTTCTAAATTCTAACCGTGCTGAATTCTTAATTGCTGCTGTTTATGGTGTTTTAATGACTCGAATTTCAGTTCACATTTGGTTATTCACGCCATTGATCACGAACTGGATTTTGCTTGGTGCAAAGGTTTAAGCTTGGACAGAATGGATTCACTACTTGGTGTTTCTTAATTGCTGCTGGTTTTGATGTTTTAATGGCTTGATCTTCACTTCAGATTTGGTTATTTTATGGCATTGGTCATGAGCAGGGTTCTTGCTTGATGGTAAGGTTCAATCTTGGGCAATAATGGATTATCTCGAGTTGTTCTTTCTACTGTGGTTGATTCTTAAATGCTGCTCTTTGCTGTGTTTTAAGTTTTAATGGCTTGAAATTCACTTCAGATTCACTTATTCATGGCTTTGACATTGAATTTTGAACTGGGTTTTGGTTAGCGCAATAGTTCAGTCTTGGACAAGAATCGGCCATTCATGAACTCTTCTGCCTAAAAAATTATCAGTCGCTGTTACTTGGTCAACATTCATATTTCATGTTGTTGGTAATGGTGTTTTCATGGCGTGAAATTCAATTCAGTTTACTGTTATCTATGGCTTTAATTTATGTTCTGGGTTTTGCTTAATGCAAAGGTTCAATCTTGGACAAGAACGAGGCAGACTTCATTCATAAAGTCTTCTGGTTTACATTTACCGCCGGTCTTTCTTACTTGGTGTTTCATAATGACGTCATCATCATTTGGGTGAAGGGGGGGTATCATTATGTGCGGAGTTTCATAGCACAAGCCACATGTTTCAATCTCAGCCGAAGGACCATAAAAGCTTCAGTACAGCATTTGCAAAGTTGGAGTACAACATTGTAGTTTCCGAGGAGTCCATCACAATATAAACAAGTCCACTTCGGAGGTGCCTCCACAAGGGTGTGTCCAGCCACTGGTGAAATACTAGGAAATGCATCAGATCAAACTTGTGCAGACCTGTCAAAGCCTTCTAATACTGGAGGGACCTTCCTGTCTACTTAGCTCCAGCCAGGAACTGAAGGGAGGTGTCATCAGCTTAGCAAGAGATAGGCGTGATAAGCTTCACTGGGAGCTGGATAATGATATACTGTAAGTTTGCCAGATGTAAATGTAATATAGACATTCAAACTAAAGCAGATGACAGTAGACCATATCCTACTGGTCACAGTTCCAAAACTATGATAGGCAATCGATTTCCTGGACGGTGAAGATCCATAACAGGAACCTATCTGAAAACAGATGCGTGAGATCCAAGTAACTTGAAGTTGCACTGATCTCTATCAGCAGGAATGAAGCCACCGCTGGATTAGCCGCCAACTGCCGCTCGTCACCAAAGACTCTAAATATCAAGGCTATGGAGATTTGCAACATTCCATCTCGCATACTTCGTAGCGTAATTTGCAACATTCTATGTCGAAGTAATATGTTGACTTCTCCCTGACGAAACGATTTGGCTGGTCAAATAAAGTCATCTTTTTGAGTGGAACTTCCCCAAATCTCAGATCTCAATTAACAAATCCATCACTGAACCACTATCTCTACTTCAGTGCTTCAACACCCAAATGAGACCAAAGAGTCATACGATACGCCTGCCAAACGAACAGAAACCCAGCGTTGAGCACGGTTCAAAAGGCCTTCATGCTTTCTATCGTTCTTTCTTACCACAAGCTATACAATTTGCTCCCCATGAAATATGCGATAAAGCAGCACACTTTCACATTTCACAACCATCATACACAATCCATCATGTGAACTTTAACGATCTCGTCTGATCCCACGTTTTCAATCTTCAGAAGCTGAACTGGTACTAGGAACGCGTAGAACTTCTATATACTCGTCTACAGTCCACACCATTTATCAGCTGATTGACCAGAGAAGCTACAACTCTTTAACTTTTTAATCCAAAATTGCTAAGTGGAGTTGCATCCACCCCACTTCCAATTTCCACTTAAGACCACCAAATATAAGAATAACACATTCTTGTATAAGCTTTTCCACTCCCTTTTTCTCATATTTCCATTTAGAACCAACCTGCTTAATACCTCTTTGAAATCATCAGCGTAAACACAGCTCCATTGCGCATTAATCAGCCTCATCACCAGCTCATTCTTGATCAACAACCAAAAACTGCACCAGCAAATGCAGCAGCCAGATACAATGACCAGATCATCTGTACAACAGCCACCAAAATCCCCATCAACGAAACTCGATGCATCTTCAATGAGCATCTCCATCACCAGAACTCACTCTTCCAAAAACCGCCCAACCTCACCTACGAAACCCACCTCACTTTTCTCTCCAAAGCTCTCAATCTACATCCTATGCGTCTGCGTCTCCCTCTTCATCATCTTCCAAATCCAATCTCTTCAAACCATAGACCCCTCACCGTCTCCAGCTTCCACTGATCATCGTCGCATTCCGACACCTTCATGGAACCTCAACCTCGTGGCACAATTCAACAACTACCTCCACAACTCCACCTCACAAATCACCTCCCTGACCGACAAGCTCCGCAAATCAGTCACATTTCTCCCCTTGAAAGACCTCAGATTCTCCTCCACCCCGTTAGAAGGCCACACCTGGTTCATGTCATCTCTAACCGACAAGCAAGAACCAGGTGAGGTTCAGCACCAGCACTTCCCATCACCAGACTCCCAAAACAGACTCCTGTGCCTGAAAGGACACGACACCCACGACGGAGCCAACAACTACTACGCCCTGGCGTACCCGGAAGCCCTCCCGGCCAACGCAACGCTGCTCAAAGGTCTCACCTTTGTCTCGTACAACCACTACAACTACGACAACATCTGGCACGGCCTGTCGGCCATGGTCCCGTTCGTCGCGTGGCACAAGAGGAGCCAATGCCAGACGACGCCGGCGAGGTGGGTTCTGTTCCACTGGGGCGAAATCAGAGGCAGGATGGGACCTTGGGTCAGAACGTTAATGGAGGCAACGTTTGACGGGGAGGTAAAGGTTGAGACTTTCGAGGAGTTTAAGGAAGATGAGGTTGTGTGCTTTGAGGAGGCGGTGGTGATGAGGCATAATGAAGGTGGGATGTCCAGGGAGAGGAGGGTGGAGGTTTATGATCTGATGAGGTGCAAGGCCAGGGTTTATTGTAATCTGAGCATGAGTGGAGCTGAGGAGGAAGAGCATGAGGCTGGGAATGCAGCGAAGGGTGGTCTGGGGAATTTGAAAATTGGGATGACTGTGTTTATGAGGAGTGGCGCCAGGGGCTTCAAGAATGAGAGTGCTGTGGTTGAAGTTTTCCAAAAGGAGTGTGACAAGGTTGATGGGTGTAGGTTCCAAGCTGCTCATTCCAATAACCTCACCTTCTGCGAACAGGTAGATTGAAAGCTTGAAGCTTTCTTTAACCAGCTGCTAAATCATCAGTCAGTTGGAGCTGAGAGTTGAGATCTCTTGAGTTTTGTCTTTGCAGGTGAAGTTGATGGGGGAGACGGACGTCCTGATCTCGCCGCACGGAGCGCAGCTGACTAACATGTTCCTGATGAACCGGAACAGCAGCGTGATGGAGTTTTTTCCCAAGGGGTGGCTGAAGCTGGCCGGAGTGGGGCAGTTTGTGTACCACTGGATCGCAAGCTGGTCAGGCATGCGGCACAAGGGAGCGTGGCGAGACCCGGAGGGAGCGCAGTGCCCTTACCCTGAGGATGATAAGAGGTGCATGTCGTTTTTCAAGGGTGGGATGATCGGGTATAACAGGACTTATTTCGCCGACTGGGGGAGGGCTGTTCTGGATGAAGTTAGAGCACAGAAGACCGACCAGGCCCTGCACGGAGGCGGTGAGAGTTTCCAAGACGGATGTCCGTGTTGACTGAAGCTGGTAAACATATGTAGAGAAGGATGAACCTGGAATCACCAGACTAGATCCCTTCCTTCTTCTTCTATTGTTTACAGTTTACCTACACAGAAGCATTTACTGTTACTGATCTTCTTCATTTTGTTCCAACAAGTAAAGAGCAAATTACAATCTGTCTATGACACAAAAAGCCAGTCCCAAGAGCAATTCCTAAGAATCGCCCATAAATTTTTTTTATCTCGGAGAACCGTGCCTCTTCATGGCCGGCCTCTTGAGAGAGACTCCACACACGTTAACCTGCTAAGTCTCGTGGGTGGATTATCACATTGTTGGTATTACCCATTGGGAACTAGAGATCCATCGGACCCCACCAACTCGGCTACCCGTGGGTGGGTAATGGCCCATAATTCCATAAACATTGTTGGATGTTCTATCACAACCACCAAAGCACACTGATATTCAATCAGCATTCAGCACATGCTGGGGAGTTTGAAGGCTAAGCAGTACATGCTCCGAAATGAATCTACAGAGGGTAGGAATAAGGATAAGGCAATCAATCTTGAAATGGTCACGGAGAATTTATTGTGCTTACCAATGCAGTAACAAATTTGGTTGAAAGTGTAGCTTTCCATGGGACCAAGACCCTTTGTCGCCATTATTTCCAGTCTGAGCTGGAGGGAAGATCCGTTGCACGGAAAATGTGATCACCATCCGAATAATTGAGGTCGCCATTAACACAACTTACATGATAATGCGACCAAGTAATCAGGGACCCAACACTCAATCAAAGGGGTTAGGACAATAATACTACTTGCTCAACCACTACACAAAGTTACTTAAATAAGCTCTTTAAATCAGAAACCAGTACCTGTAAGCCCAAGCTGTTTGCCTGTGTCAGCAACTTGTTCATGTTGTGAGGATGTTTGCTGTTAATGGTTTTGGGCGTGAACTGTTCAGGATCCAAATGGTTCAGAACCTGGACAACTCATGCAACAATGGCAGCATGGGGCCAAGCCTCACCAGACCCACAAGAGTCCATAATGCAAATTGAATTCACATGTTTACAGGAGCATTAATCAGAACCCATGTCATATCAAACTGTCTTCCCATGTGTGGTCCTGAATCTTGATTCAGCAGTGCCATCGACCTGAGGAAGAAAACAAGACAACTGTGATTTCCATTCCATGATGGCAGTTCATAGATAACATAGTAAAAGAGAGAAGAAAAAACAATTATTCCAAAGCGGATTTCAGAAAAGAAGAGCTTCTGGAGATTTTGAGAGGAGGAGAAGGTGGCATGTTTTGATAGAGTCAGCCGACAACAGTGAATCAATGTGTCCATCACTTCACAGCCTGTGATGAGACCTCAAGATCAAATCTATTAGAACCAGACAAGCTCAGCAAATACTTCCAATGCACCCATGTGGATCACTTCATCTAATTTAATCATCACCTACGCGTTATGTTCTACTATGTCCCCATTTCCGCTCCTACTCCATTACTCTCTTCTTCTATTTCTCTCCATAGCTTACCGATGAAATTCTCGCTTGAGCTTTCTGCGGTTCAACTTTCTGTCATAGCTTTCTGAGGTTCTGCTTTCATCATGTGGGAATCGGAGAGTGAATCAGTAGCGGGCAGGGAGTATGAAGATGGAGTGCAGAATTCTAATAGAAGTGGAATGAAGACTGATGGGTTTGAGCTGAGAGGACAATCATGGTACTTTCAGAGCTTCTAGACAAATAGTACTTATAAAGCATAAACTGTTGGAAATCATTGACAAGTTCTTATGTGGTTCTTACCAGGCATGTTTCGTCTGATATTCCTAGCGACCTTTTCATCCAAGTTGAAGATATCAGTTTCTACCTGCACAAGGTACTCCTAAAATACTGCCTAGTGATTTCTTGAACCAGATCTGGTAACTCGTCTGTTACGTGTGTTTCTTCTCTAGTATCCTCTGCTATCTAGAAGTGGGAAAATCAACAGAATCATATACGAATCACGCAATCCAGACCTGAGCAAGATAGTTCTAGATGACCTTCCAGGAGGTGCTGAGGCGTTCGAGCTTGCAGCAAAGTTCTGCTACGGGATTGCTGTTGATCTGACAGCGTCAAACATATCAGGACTGAGATGTGCAGCAGAGTATCTGGAGATGACTGAGGACTTGGAAGAAGGGAATTTAATATTCAAGACAGAAGCCTTCCTAAGCTATGTGGTCCTGTCATCATGGAGAGACTCCATACTAGTGTTAAAAACCTGTGAGAAGCTCTCACCATGGGCGGAAAACCTACAGATAGTGCGAAGGTGTAGCGAGTCTATAGCTTGGAAAGCATGTGCCAATCCGAAGGGGATTAGATGGGCTTATGCAGGGAGGCCACAAAGAGCTTCAAGTCCCAGTTGGAATGAAATGCAGGAGTCTAGTCCTAGTCGAAACCAGCCAGTCCCTCCTGACTGGTGGTTTGAAGATGTTTCTATTCTAAGAATTGATCACTTCGTGAGAGTCGTAACTGCAATCAAGGTAAAGGGTATGAGGTTTGAATTGGTAGGAGCGGCAATAGTGCAGTATGCAGCAAAATGGCTACCAGGGTTGATGAAGGAAGGGCCTTCAACAGGGGAAGAGGGAAGCAACTGCAGCATTAGTAATGGAGGGGTTAGTAGCTGGAAGGGTGGCCTCCACATGGTTCTCTCATCAACTAAAGAGGAACCCACAGCTGCTCAAGCCAAGGATCAGCGTATGATCATTGAGAGCCTCATTAGTATAATCCCACCACAGAAGAACAGTGTCTCTTGTAGCTTCCTCCTAAGGCTTCTAAGGATGGCAAACATGTCAAAGGTTGCTCCTGCTTTAGTTACTGAGTTGGAGAAAAGGGTAGGGATGCAACTCGAGCAAGCAACGTTGCAAGATCTTCTAATTCCGACTTACAACAAAAGTGAGACTTCCTATGATGTGGATCTAGTTCAGAGACTTTTGGAACATTTTCTGGTTCAGGAACAGATGGAGAGTTCCAGCCCAAGCAGGCAGTGCTATCCAGACAAAGACATGTACGAAAATACCCACAGAAACAACACTCCAAATGCTAAGATGAGAGTGGCAAGACTAGTTGACAGCTACCTGACAGAGGTGGCAAGAGATCGAAATCTCTCTTTGACAACATTTCAGGTGCTTGCAGAGGCCTTGCCAGACACGGCAAGAAGTTGCGACGATGGACTCTACCGAGCTATTGATTCATACCTGAAGGTAAGATCCTAATATTCTTGTAAAATATTGTTTCAGTCCTCTCCTTAGCCTATGATTCTAATATCATAAATAGCGCAGGGAAAGTTTTCAATTTCATGAAGCCAATACAAACACATGCCCAAAAATCATGCTACGTTATATATGTTGAACATGACATGTGATGCTTGTTGAAAAGGATAAATAATGATGACAGGCTCACCCAACGCTTACGGAGCACGAGAGAAAGCGGCTCTGTCGAGTGATGGACTGCCAGAAACTCTCATTAGATGCCTGCATGCATGCTGCTCAAAACGAAAGACTCCCGCTGCGAGTTGTAGTGCAAGTCCTGTTCTCAGAACAAGTAAAGATCAGTAACGCTTTAGCCAACAGCTCATTAAAAGAAGCTGGGGACTATCAGCCCATGGTAACAAACAGAAAGACTCTACTTGAAGGCACACCACAATCATTCCAAGAAGGATGGTCGACAGCCAAAAAGGACATAAATACACTAAAGTTTGAACTTCAGAGCATGAAAGCCAAGTACAATGAACTACAAAGTGAGATGGACACTCTTCAAAGACAGTTTGAGAAGATGGCAAAGCCAAAGCATACCTCAGCATGGAGCAGTGGGTGGAAAAAGCTGAGCAAATTAACCAGGACAAATAACATTGAATCAACCGATAGCCCTCATATTCCTGTTGCTGCGGATCAAGTTAAGAAGGGCCCTAGACGATGGAGGAACTCCATATCCTGAAACTCATGTGCAAGTCAACAACCCAACAGACAAACTTTTCAATTTGATTATTTCTCTTCTTTGTGAGCAAACAATTTACCTTTACAAGTCAACATGGGTTTTCTGGTATCTTGTTAGTAACTATGAATTAAAAGTAAGCTAATGTGGCATGGAGATTAAGTATACCTTTGTTACACATTGGTGGCAATATCTCTTAACTGTATACCCACACCTCATTCAGCATCAGCTATCAACTAAATACCAATTGAGAAGAATCGAAAATTGTCAATGCACGGTAAACTGTTCACATTCACTAGAAAACAGTACATTAGTAATCAGCTCAGAAAAGTACAAGCTGGAAAAATGTATCATCTCATAACATAAACAATTCGGCAGTCACTAGCCTTACAAGCCATGATGAATAAAGATGATGACAACTTTTTTAAAGCTTCACCTAGAAACTAAGCACAGCAATGCTAAACGTCGAACTCAACATTATGTCTTACCTGCTGGCCTAGCATGTTGAGCTGTATGGCAAGGAGATAGAACTTAGTGTAGTTGATACTGCAAACAAAAAAAGAGAATAACCATGTGCTGTGTCAAATGTATTATGATCAATTCATGCAGCCTTCAGCATAAAGTTCTGAGCAGTCAACATCTGGGGTGACATTGTCCAAAAGAAACAAACATGAATCTGAGATGCATGCCAAGTATCCGACCAGCCATGCTGCAAGGTATCAATAACGTACAAATAATGAGGACTATAAAACAAACTGCATTTTGCTAGATGGGCATGTGAATACTCCATACTCGGGTTTTCAGCTCATGCTAATACCATTTGCCTCACATAGGACAGTTTACTCATATGAAGATGACTGAACAGATGCCGTTCGAATTTCGCAATCATATCAGTTAAAGATAACCAATCTTATCATAACATAGCATCGCTAGGACAGGAAACCACATCACCTTTCCAGACCATCATTGATATCACAAAGTGATCATTGATTGATATTATACAGTGAAAGGCGAGGACATGAGACATGTTGATTAGTACCAAGCAGCTGTATCATCCACTCATGTTCGATTAACCAATACATTTTTTTTTGAAACATGCAGATAACTGAAGATTCAGAAAATCTTCACTTCATATTTTATTACTGGGTCAGACCCATTTAAGATCCAAAAATAAAAATTTCAAGATCCTTACATAAAATACAACAGAAAGTTCATACATTTATTTCAGCAAAAAGCCAACTAGGCTTTAACTATTCAACCTTCAGAACCTCAATCTCAAAGACTAGTTCAGAGTTGGGCTGTATTCCCCAGGCTGGGAATCCTCCGGAACCATAGGCATAGTCTGGTGTACACTGCAGATATAGTACAAAACCATAATGAGCTACCTTCAGGAGACCCAAGCGAGAAAATTATATGCATCCTGCAGAACTCATTAAAATAACTCACAAAGCAAAAGACGAAACTCAATATAGGCCATTCTTGAGCAAAAACAATGGAATATCTCAGCACACTAACAACAGTTGAACATAATGAAAAAAGTAGGAGCGGGTGAAACGACAATTGTGAGAAAAAGGGAAAAAAATCCAAGTCGCGCTCACTATGATTGCATACATGAGAGAGTATGCAGGCATAGCTTAATGCAGAAAAATGATACAAGATAACTTCAAAATGGAAATTCAATTGCGTATTTAAACATGTATTCAACCTTGATCCGGGCAACTTCTCCCACTTGCATTCCGATCACTCCTTCATCCCAACCTGTAAAATTGTAATACACAATAGAACCACGTTCTGTAAGGAATTCAACCATATAAAGAGCACGAATTGACTAAATTAGACGAACTAGCTGTTTTTGAATTACACAAAAACTAACAGTATACTAATTTGATTGTCATAGAACCAGAATATAATATTAAATGCACAACTTATCAAACATTACCTTTAATAACATTTCCTTTTCCAATAGCAAATGAGAAAGGCTTCTGCCCAGGATCCTTAGTGCTAAATAAAACAATTGATGAAACATAAATAGCGAAACATAAAAAGGCATACACACTAACGCACATAGATACAATAAGGCAAATATTCTTACCTCCAAAACTTCTGGGAGAGGTCACGGTCTTTGCCTGCAGAAAATCAAGGCTCCATTATCACCAAATCAACTTCTACCATTATCTCAACTAATAATAATGTGCCAAAGGCTACAAACCCTCTCCAGAATTCAATCAACAACGCAGTGAAAACAAACAGCCCACTTTCTATGATCTAGCGTGGGTTACACAAGATAAAGCATTAAAGGCAGTCTTAATTTAAGCTTCTAACAAAACTTTCAAGTTCTAAAGACTCCAACCTTCTAACTAACCATTATTCCCAATCCAACACAACAGCTTAACATGAATACTCACAGCTCAACAACCTCCTACGCAAATACAAACTCAATACCTCAATTCAAACATCAATCACAAATTCACCACTATAAGGATCCCCAATTTCGCTTCAACACACAAAATTCAAAAAATACAATAAAAAACAAAATAAAATCCAAGCTCACCGAAACCAGTACAATGCACAGTCACATTCTGCCCAGCTCTCGGCTTCGGTCCGCTTCCAGCTCGCAGCACCTCCTTCTCGAATCCCATTTTCTCTCTCCTAGGGTTCCGATCTGCTCTCTTTCTCTCTCCGTCGTCGTCTCCGCCGACCTTGACGCCGATCGTCACAAATATCTACACCTCATCAACTCGAAGCCCAAACTATCACGGCCCAAATAAATTGAAAGGCTCAAGTCATTGTGGCCCAACAGGCCCAATATAAGTTATGATTACTATGGTTTTACCAAAAATAGAAAGCAAACACGTATTAAACTCGGCAAAAACTAATCATAATTTACCATAAATAGTAAATCAACCGTTAGCTTAAGCCACCCATTTATGTCGTTTCTCTCTCCTCATCAATCATATAACCATCCCAAGCCCAATCCAACCTCGTATCTGAAAAATCGAGTCTTTTGCTCTTCGATCTCAACCAACCTCTCTCTGCCTCGCATCTCGACTCCTCGACGTCACATCCCTGATGCCGGTCGCGCTTCTTCCGGCCGCGGGAGTGCGAATTTGAATCTTGGGATTTGGTCAGCAGCAGCTGAAGAAGTGGTGGCAGGTAGCTCAAGCTGACAAAACGATTGGCAATTGGGGGGTTTGGAGAAGGATGGAGGTCGAGCGGTTGAGGGCGTTGATGGGGATGTGGAGCAGAAGCAGAAGCACGCGCGTCAGCCTCGTGGGTGGGAATCACACCGCCGCTAGGTTTTGCAGCCGCTAGAGGACGCGACGAACCCAGTTCAGATTCGATTGGTTTTCTCTCTCTTATTCAAATCTTCTGCAGGCTTAGATTACGTTGTTTCGAGTTTGCTGTCGTGTTTTGTGTGGATTCGGTGTAGAAAGGTTCGATTTTTATCAGAAATTTTACGCTTTGTTGTTGGGGGTGTGTGAAGTGTGATCAGTGATGGATTTGGCCGGAGGAGGGTACCGTGCCAGGCACGGTACGAAGCGTGGGAAGATCGGAGATGGTGATGGGGAGATGGAATTGGGCGAGTCACGGACGATTTTAGTGATCAGGGTTTCGGATTCGAGGGTCTTGCAGATTGTGGCCCGGTCGCTGTTCCTGGCTATTGTGATAGTCACACTGCCGATGCTCATACCCACAATCAGGTCCATGTCGCGTATGAGCGAGTCCGATATCAATTTGCTGCGTTCAGAGGCGCTGCCGGTGGTTTTTCGGGACTTGGCCGATCAGGGGCACTTGAAGAATGGGGATAAAGGTCTGGTCTTGAGTGGCCGGACTGACGTGGAGTTCGGAATTTTCGATGGGGTTGAGTCGGAGGTTGTGAAGGAGAGTGATTTGCCTCGTCAGGAGCGGATCAGAGATGGTGTATTTGATTTCGTGTTCGCTTCGAGTCTTGAAAACGGCGCATTTATTGACAGGGTTACCAAAACCGGAGGGCTTGTGGTGTCGGACCTGACTGATTACCGTTCAACTGACTTGTTTCTTGGGGATTTTGATTACAAGATTGTGTATGTCCGGCAGTTCGGGTCTACCGTTCTGGGTATGAAGAAAGTCGGCCCGGGGAAGAGAGGGTCGAGCAAGGCTCATTTCAGAAACCGCCGACTTCTTGGGTCGACTCCCTATGCGAGAAAACTGGCGTTGAAAGGATTAGAAGATGTGATGCTCGAGCCACCCACGGAGGGGAACGCCAAGAACTTCAGGTACCTGCCTGATTTGCTGGGCGATGATTCGCTCAGCGGATACGAGAAAAGAATGTTTATCAACGTGGGCTCCCACGACGAGAAAAAACACAGCTTGAAATGGTTCCTGAACAATTACCCTACTAAAAACCACGCCTTCGAGACCTACCATCTCAACGTGGCCGCATACAGGTCACGCCCACGCGTCTCCGACTGGCTGATCGAGAATGTCCAGGAGCACGACTTCGTAGTAATGAAAGCGGAGGCGGGAGCGGTGGAAGAGATGGTTGAAAGAAAAGCAATGCACCTGGTTGACGAACTGTTTCTCGAATGCAGAAACCAGTGGCGGGATGGCGAGGACGACACAGGGAAAAACACGAGGGCATACTGGGAGTGCCTGGCGCTCTACGGAAGGCTCATTGATGCAGGCGTCGCCGTGCACCAATGGTGGGGTTAGCACTCACTTATTCGTCTTGTCTTGTCTTCTATCTGTCTGAAAATGTTCTTCTATCTGTCTGAAAATGTTATATGACGACGAGCTGATAGCGTGAATCAGAGTCTGTTTGACGCCGTGCACCGAACTCTTCATGTGCATTTTGTCCGAGGATGTCACCTGATTCTTGATCATTTGTGAGTGGTATTTAATAATTTTAGTAAGTAATGAATTTCACAGAAAGCAGGAACCTAATACAACAGACAACTAATGATAATGACATGATCATGCCGTGCTTAAGATCTGTCCATTGGTAGTAAATTTCTGGAGAATGAATAGGATATAGAGGGCTGTTTCATCGGCCAGAACTAGACATTTCAGATTAGAACCTTGACAGAATTGTGAGTTGGAAAAATATACGAGGGCTGTTTCAGACAGGTGACTACAGTGCAAAGAATGCATCACGTCGATTTCCAACACCATTTCCAAGCAGTTTGCTGAACTCACAAGCCTCAAATACTATGTTGCTCAGGTCCAATGCGCCGCATGTTGCCCTTTGAGGCTCCATCCAGTGTAAGGCCTTAGCCAGTAAGGATAAAGATTAAGCTGAGCCAGTTTCATGTCCTGCAAGAAGTAACACCGGCCTGACACACAGATGGAACAACAACGCGTCGCTGGCTTACCCTAGCACCGAGCGCATGGCCATTATCAGAGAAAAGAATAAACATAGGTTAGAGACATGAACCTAAAAAGATGCACATGACAAGGAAAAAAAACATCAACAAAAATGTAGACACTATTCATCCAAACTCGGTGCTTTCTTTTACTTTTCAGACACACACAAGAGCATCAAGAATAACTGTATCGAAAAAACATGTCTTTGAATCGACCCAGTAATCAGGCAGATATACGGATACGGCATTAAAAATATCATTTACGAAAAACACAGACTTAACATAATCAACTGTCGATTAAACCGTTACTGAGGTATCTCAAACATTAAACAACCTGGCTGATCCAATCAAATACTCAAATCAAGCTCTCAGAATTCTCAAAGAGTATTCACATTCTCACAATCTCAACCAAACAAGGCAACTTCAGCAGACAGATAAGCGAAAACGAAATAAAAAAGAGGTTCACAATTACTGAATAACACACTTTACAAAAACAAGGCGATGTTACACAAATATAGCATTTCCCAGTTCTTAGTAATAACCAAGTAAAATTGGGACTCGAGCTCGAGTGCCCATTTCTAGATATAAAGGCTCCAAAATGATGTATTGCACGTTCTATCAGGAAAATTAATCAATAAAAGTGGATTTAGAAAATAAACAGACATTGGTCAGCAAGAATGAAAGACACGAAGCTACCCGATTACGCTATGTGGACTACACATGAAGCTCTATGATAACTAGCAAAAGAAGGAAAGCACAGCAAGAAGAATGAAAGATTGAAAGCGGAAGTGAACAGAAGAGCACCAGCTTTATGTTCACATAAAATCCCCTCAGACAATTAGCTGGGTTCAAAAAACTAACGTTTTAAATACAATGTACAACATAACATAGCCAGGGATAATTTAACGCATACTGCTCCGGCGCCATCAACGAAATGGATGCTACATTGCCTAAACTTAAGCCCCTGATGAAAATTTTCCCACTTGATCCTAACATGTGGTGGCCGCATACGAAGAAGCAACAAAAAGTACTACATGTGCAAAAGGGAAAGTCTTACTTCATCAAGCAGCCTTAACCTTATCATCGCCAACAGCTGAAAGGATCGGGAGACTGTTGAGGAATTCGTCGAGACCCTCGAAGAACATGCCCTCAGCCTCTATGTTCTCCTCCACCCCATTCGATGGTCCAGCGGCGGTTGAATTTACAGCAACACCTGACGCTCCGGCATTTGTCATCCCGCTCTTGGTTGATACGGCCTCCTCCACTTCATTGTTGAACTCCACGTTCAAGTCCAGCTTCCCCAAGTCCTTAGGGTTCTTTCCAGACGCCTTCTTCAATAAACTACCATTCCCATTCGAACCTGATTTAATGCTCATAATCGTTACCCCAGACTCTGAAGCGTCCGCAGCTCCCTCATTTGCAAATGCATCTTGTGTGTTTCTGTTACTCCCTCTAGCATGATCTCCTGCGTCTGTGATTGCACTTGTCGATTTCTCCGCTGTCCTGCGCTTGGAACTTTTACTCAGAGAACTTTTCCTTTTCGGTGGCCTACCTCTACCTCTCTTCTTTCTCCTACCAATACCGTTACTCCGCCAATCAGCATCAGAATCGTCACTCAGATCACTCAAATCCATCAACGCATATTCGTCATCATCGTAAATCACAGCCTTGGGTTTGGCTTGCACGCTCTTCCTATTACTAGCACCACCAAATCCCCCATTCGGGGCTACTGGGGCTGCTCCTTTACGAGGATCCATTGGACATGGAAACATCGGCGAAAACGGAAGCCAACTATGTACCCCACTCTTATTCTTCTCACTGTTCAAGAAAATGGGCGTAGCTCCAACCGGGAAGAACCCCCAGCAACAAAAGCTTGCTTCTTTACTCGACTTGATTTCTGGTGGAGCCGCAACCGCACTGCCATGAAACGCCCTCCTACAGTTCTTAATCTGACACCTGAGAGTACAATCCTCATATTCCTTCAGATACTCGAACAGATGATAACAGTAAGGACATGCAGTCCAAAAGGTTGAGACTTCAGCCTCATCCGCCCCTAGAGGATCCGGCACCACTTCATCCTCCTCTACCTCTACCTCTACCTCTACCTCTTCTTCTTCCTCCTCATTCCTGGAAGGTGTCTTCCACACTGGCGGATGTGGACCCTCCTGCACAGATGCATTCTCCTGCAGCCTTTGCTGTGGCTGCTGGCCCTGTGGCCTTTGCTGGGGTTCTTTCTGTTGCTGAACCTGAGGCCCTTGCTCGCGTTCTTTCTGCTGTTGTGGCTGGCCCCGAGGCTGCGTCTGATGTGCTTGGGGTCGAGATTGAGTTTGAGGCCGTGGCTGAGGCTGAGGCTGAGCCTGCGGCTGTGGCTGTGGCTGTGGCTGTGGCCGGGGCTGAAACTGGGGTAGGTAATGCACCTGCTGCTGAGGTTGTTGTTGTTGTCGCGGCTGCGGCTGACCTATCACCGGCGTCACAACATGCGGCTGCGGCTGTTGCTGCTGCTGGTGATGGTGATGTTGCTGCTGGTGCTGATGCGGCTGTACTCTCACCGGCGACACAACCTGCGTCGACTGCTGCTGGGAATGCGACTGCATCGGCAGAAACTGATGCTGCTGAACCCTCACCCCCCCGCTCGCACCCGAATCCAACCAACTCAACTCATTATCATACAACGACTTCCTCAACGGGTTCGATAACACCGACCAGGCCTCCGTCACCAGCCCAAACGCCTCCTCCGCGAACGGCAACCCGTTCCGCTGCGGATTCAACAGCAGCGCCAGTCTCCGATACTGCCCCGCAACCATCTCCGCGTCCCCGCACATCCTCCCCACCTGCAAAACCCCGTACCAATCGTACCTCCCGTTGATCTGCTGCTGCCCCGCCATCAGCGTGTCCACCACCGCCAGGATCTCCTCCACGTACCCCGTCGTCGGGTCCGCCTCCTTCGCCCGGATCGCGAATGTCTTCGTCCCCACCAGATCCCGATTCACCAGCAGCTTCAGCGCCAGGTTGATCCACCGCACCGCCTCGTCTCGCCCTTCCATTTCCGCTGCGCTGATTGTCGTCGGCAGATTTCGGAATTGGGAGAGTGAAGAGGACTGGATGAAGGAGCGAGCAGTAATGTTTGGAAATGGTCGGCCTTTTTCGTTGGACGATGAAGGACATAGACATCTAGGAAATTACGCTTTTTGTACGAAGTTTTAAACGTGAATATTACTGTAGGACGAGGGTATTACCATCTTTTTCACTGTGTAGGTCCATAGTACTTCTCTTGGATGATGGTGAAATATTGAAATGTGTATAACGTGGTTAGATTGACCTTAGACCAGTCCGTACGTCTTTGGGCCTAGTTGGGCTTTCTTTTGTCTTAATGGGTCCGCTGAGCCCAAACTATCTCCTCAAACAGCGCCGTTTGATTTGTACCCGCTAACTTAAAACGGGGCAGTCAAATCGAAAACGGTGAAACCTGAAGAGCCTATCTGTGTTTATATATATAAATTAGAGGACTGGAATAGAAAATACGCTGTTTGAATCCCGAATGCAGACCTAAACCGACCCCGTCCCGTTCCGTTAACTTCAAACGGCGTTTCAACCGGCGTCAAATGATACGATCGTCATCAGATGATCAGCTGGAGAGCGTGGACGAGAACTTTTTCTGCAGAATCGGTCGCGGCCGGAGGACGGTGGAGTTGACTGGGAGCTTCGTCGCGTGGTAGGATGTCGGAATCGACTTCTGGTGGACGGTATGAGGTGTTCGATTTCGGCGATGATGAGGACTTTGTTCAGAAGGAGTCGGCTAGGATTGTCAGGAAGTTTCCGAAGCCAGTGGAGCCGTCGCCGGTCACAAAATACACGTTTCTAAAGCTCTGTAAGTGTTACTATGGATATTTTCAAAAAGAATAAATTTGTTGTGGTTGTATGATCATGCCCCAGGTGAGATTGGGAACGTTAAGGAGAGATGCTTGATGCAATTTCTAGCTGGATTTGTAGTGAAGAGATGGAAGAATGTTATGCTGGAGTTAGATTTGGGGGTGTGATGTAGTTTGCATAGGCTTGGGCCTTGTAGTTTGTGTAGGTTTGGGGGTTTGATGTAGTTTGCTTAGGTTTAGGCGTGTGATGTAGATTTCTTAGATTTGGGCGTGTGATGTAGTTTGCATAGGCTTGGCCTTGTAGTTTGTGTAGGTTTGGGGGTTTGATGTAGTCTAAATGGTCCGGGGAACCTGGATTTTGATCGTGGATGCTGATTGTGTGTAATCACTGATGATTAACTTGTGTTTTGATTTTGTTGTAATATTTGTGTAGTTTCGAAGGAGAGTACGCCAACTCAAAAGAAAACCGATGTGGCGCCGATTGACGTTGGTAGTAGTGGTGAGGTTATCTGTTTTACATATTTGTATAATTTTGATATTTTGCAGCTTACAGAAAATGAAACAAGTTGATTATTGGTTCATGTAATTGTATCAGAAGCTCATAGTTGGTTCTTGGGATTTGTTTATCTTTCTGAGACAATGGAAGGTCAAACCGTCATCTCATGCGTTCTGGTGTGGTTGCAGTTCCTCAGGAGACTAAAATTGGTAGAAAAGGTTGCATGGACGACATTTATTCGAGGTCCCAAAATAATTGCCCTAGACAGAATCCCCGTTCAGTGAGAACCCTGTTTTGATAACTTGCTAGAAACACAATAGTTGTGTATATTGTGTCATCAATTTTTTTAGATATTCTGAGTACTTCACTTATTGCAAAGAACTGCAGAGCAGGCCTGTTGGTTATATTGTTGAAGAGGATGAGGGTGAGAGAACTGTAATTAACTCTTTGTCGGCGTCGACCTCCGGATCTTCACAATCCAAATGTTAGTCCTTAATTTTTAAATAATATTGTTTTGCATTGGTTCAATCATTTTTGAGTGTATATACTCTCCCTTAATATATTTTTTCTTTTATTTTTCAGCTTCATGTATAGTGCCATCGAAGGAGTTTGATGCCAGGGGGTGGAAAAGTGTAAGCATACATTTTTCTGTCATTTGTATTTTTACTCAACTGGAACTTTTTTGGGTAAGTTGAGGATGGCCTCTTTCAAATTGCCTGCTGAGTTGCGTCTTTTTTTTTTTCCAAGTTTTTCAAAAAAAATGTTAGTTCAGGTAATAAGTGGCTTATTAGAACTTCTACATTCTGATGCATCACACAGAACCTTCTCGATGAAATTGCAGGACACCAGAAAGAGGAAGGTGGTTGTATACCCAGATTCTATAATGTATGGGAATATATCTTGTACAGACTCCATCCTGACTTTCAAGACCAACACCATCAAACTCAAGGGTCCTTTCGTGGATAAGAACAAAGAAACCTTTTGTTTTGAATGGTCAATCAATATTCTTTTGAAAATTGAATCACAGTGGTGGCAAGACGTGAGTTAAATCGTCTGTTTTTTGCTTTTATTGATATACATTATGGTTTAGTGATGTTGAGGTTTCATGCTCTGAATTTTAGGTAGAGACTGCTGTTATCAAACTTTATTTCCAATCTGAGGACACAGTTGCTTTCAGTTGTAATGGATCATTAGGTAACCTTCCTGATGTTGGTGCTTCCAAACTTTTAATTTTTTAACATGAATTGTATCTATTGATTTAATATCTAAGAGTTGACCATGCTTTATATATGTATTTTTATATTCTTGTTTTGGGTCAGTCTCGTTACTACAGTCCATATCATTTTAATGTCCCAGCAAGAAAAAGAACTAACCAATTGGGTTAGGCTTGCTTACTTCCCAACCCTCCTCACCAGTCGTCCACCCCAGTACTTACACATCCAAAATGTTGACTGGTTGCATGCATGTAGGTGTGGCAGTGTTGATGTTTACTATCTGCGACTCATCTTGGTTTCAAGGGGAGGAAGCCATCAAATTACTCGCCTCAAAATATAAGGCCTTATGGAATGTTATTTATGAGTGAGTTCTTAATATTTCATGTTCGAGTAGTTCCCCATGATGTACCACTTTCAATATCTAGGTTTGAGTGTTGAACTGGAATTGTTGTTCACAGTTGATAAATGATTTGTTTCCTTTAGTGCCTCAGCAGGATATACATGTCACTTCAAGATTATCCTGCTAATATGTTTAGTTTGCTAATGCATAAATTTTGTTTCCTTCAATTAGGGAATGTTAGTTCTTTTTTCTTTTTTTTTTGTAAGATGAACAGAATAATATGGGGTTTATGGTCCTTAGTTTGATGTCCTCGTAGCTTGCTGCCTCCATTGAAAATGTATATCAAGGATTAGCATTAAATAGTTTCATGTTTCAGTTTCAGTTTGATTTTATTTAGTTTATTTTCTATTTATGTAGAATTGATTCAGTGAGGGAAGAAAATGAGCTATTGAGGACAAACAGCGCACTTGATACAGACAACTGCCTTTCTGAGGAGTTGAGAACATATTTTATGTACCTCTGTTTGACAGAAAATTTGAGTATTGCTCGATGGTGGCGTAAACTTTCACATTGCAATTTCTCCCGATGTGAAGGAGGGATGTTGTAGCTGCATTGAATTGTTTGAATGCTACCTGCTGATCCGTGTCCTGTAGTTTAACTAGTTGACTTAGCTCTGTTGAATATTTACATATATACATGCTGCTGACACAATTTTACAAGATAACCTTGTTTATATTGACTATCGTAATAAATACACTTATACCTGTTTTGATTGTTCTCTATTCTGCACTTATGCAATTGTCTGCATTTATCTTTTATAGGGAGGCCTGTGAATTGCTTGTTTTTCCTAAAGGGGAACCTGATGCTGTCTCCATTAGCAGGAGTGATATTGAACTTTTGCAGCCAGAGAGATTTATTAACGACACTATTATTGACTTCTATATGAAGTGCGTAATCCAGTGTAGAATCGTACACTTATGTCTGAGTTCTTCATGTTACAATTTGCATTCATGAGCTGACTAGTATGGAAATGGCTTCATCTGCTCATAACTGCTGAATATAACTGGTGTTTGCAACATTGCAGATATTTGATGACCAGAATTCCTCATGAGGAAAGGAATAGGTTCTACTTCTTCAATAGTTTTTTTTTTCGAAAACTAGCGGATCTGGACACGGGTTCCAATAATATTTCTGAGCGTAAGGAAGCTTTTGAACGCGTTCGGAAATGGACTCGCGATGTGGATCTTTTTGAAAAGGATTATATCTTTATACCAGTTAATTTCAGGTGCAAAAAGTTATTGCTAGTGATATATTAGACATTGTTTAGCAGGTAATCTAATTTACAGTGCGTGAATGACAGCCTTCACTGGAGTTTGATAATCATTTGCCACCCTGGTGAACTAACTAACATCAAAGGCGAGATTCGTATGTGTGTTGATTCATGGATTTTCACAGTTGTTTATTCTCGTCCACCATATATTAGCTCTATATTTTCTTCAAGCAGATGATAGAATGGACAAGTCTAGTAAGGTAACCTGCATCTTGCATATGGATTCCTTAAGAGGGTGTCACGGAGGCCTGAAAAATCTTTTTGAAAGGTGATAGTAAATTCAGAATCAGAATTAGCATTATGTATTTACATCAATGCTAAGAGGATATCAGCGACAATGATGATAATAGTCTTTTTTTTTATGTTGAATGTTGTCTTTCATCTTGATGCCGTACGGTCCTTAAGGAAATAATTGTGCTTCACCTACATGAATGAGAGGGCAACTTCTGAATTCCTCATTGTTTACTTCCCTTGTTAAATTTTTTAAATTACGTGATGTTCCTGATGCATTTCATTTATTGTTATCCCTTTGGTGATCTTGCTACCATCATCTCCATCTTTTCACTTATGAATACTCAGCCAATCATCTTAGTCCTTGTAAATGCTATTACAGCTATCTGAAAGAGGAGCTTAGAGAGAGGCTAAATGTGTCTACAGGAGTATTGGATCTGAAAGTGTCGAATATACAATTTATATCACTTGAGGTATATAATTTTGTATAAGAGCTGTGTATGTGCGGCCAGGTTTTGATTTATTGACGTCCAGAAGTTACTGCAGTGTGTGTGTGTACCAATTCTCTTTTCTCATGCAGTACGAGCTTTGTCTTAGCTTCCACATTTCACCAAACACCATCTGGCAATTGCTCATGATATTTTTGCTCTGTCTGCTGTTTCCTTTTGTCACTGGTCACTCTAAATGGTTTCCGGAGACGTTTATATATATGGCCTCACTGATGATGTATAGTTATCATTTCTTAAAGGTGCCTCGGCAGCAAAATGCATTTGATTGTGGACTGTTTTTGCTGCACTATGTGGAGCGTTTTCTGGAAAATCCTTCCTTTACTTTCAATCCGTTTAAGAGAACAAGATCCAGTACCAGTGTAAGTACGTGTTTTGAATTGGTTTGTATCAATTTTTGCTTAATGGAAGTTGAAGATCAACACTTACAGTAGATACCAGTTTTGATACCTTTGCTTATTTATGTTACTATCTGTTTCATGTTACTGTGTACCAAATTACACATCGTCACTCTGGCTGAGATGAATTGATGTCTCTTACTCACATATTTCTGTTTTCAGTTCTACAGAGATTGGTTTCCCCCTGCTGAGGTTTCTTGCAAGCGATCTCACATTCTGGCGCTGATTCATAAGCTACTCCATGTTGATTCTGATAATAATAAAGAAGATGATCACATCAAACTCTCTTCAACTGTTTCTCCTGACTGTTATCAAACTAAATGTGGTTCAAACCCTGAAGAGATGAGCAGAGACATAGATGTATCTGAAGGGAAAGATCCAAGTTCAAATGAATCTAAGCGGACTGGCTGGTTATCTCCTGCACCCTCTTTGACTAAACAAGTAAATGCTGGTGCAAAATCTGGGTCGCTGGTTAAAGAGCAAGCACAAGAAGTTACACCCGAGCTACCTGATAACATCCGTCACACTATTTCTAGGTTTTGCTCAGAGGTATTCATAATTTAATTTTTTCCTATGTTCGTTTTTCATCTTTGATTTGTTCAATGTTATCTGAACTAGGATAGGTTGTAGCATGTGCCGAATCTAGAATTGGAGTTTATTTGCAATCAATGTTAAAATTTACAATAAGAATTGCTGGTAGTTTAGAACTCAACCAATTGAGGCTGATGGCTGCTAATTGCCCTTTTGTCTGTGACTTTCTTTTCCATCATCTGTTTACTGCAGCTGAAGTGTAGCATTCATAATCTTTTATATTACGGATGTCAGAGTCCCTTTATAATGATATCTAGTTATTTGATTTGGCTTCATGTACAAACATCAATCCATGCTTTGTCTTACTCGCAGGTAGTTGAGAAGTTCAATGATCGGATCGCCTTATACCCAAATCGAAATAGCAGGACTGTGTCAGGGAAGGAAAATGAACCTTCGACGTCATACTCAACTAACATGATTAACTTATTAAAGTCCTCTTCGAGCCCTGTAGCAGTCAGGCTCCGTGGCTCATTGGATCCGGCAGTGGTAGAGCTACGGGATGATGAGCCAGGCAGACAAACCGCTGATTTAATCAAAGGACTCAACAACTCTGAATCAAACTCCACATCATCTGAAGACCTGGAAGACTTAATTGTTGAAGATTCTGAAGACGAGGTATTAAACGTAGTTTCTCATCCCAGTAGCACCACCAGAATCCTTCCTTCCAGCTCCCAAGGAAAAAACTTCGTCGACTGCGTCGCCCCAGACTCAGAATCCGAAGATTCCAGCCGTGAAGGCATATCAGAACCCGAGCCCATGTACAAGGAAAAAGATGTCATCAACATCGAGGACAGTAGCAAGTCATTCAAAGTAATCGATTTGTCCAAAGAAGCAGATGATGACGATGCAAACCCGCCCGTCAAGAGGCGTAGAAGAAACCTCAATAGGTAAACCAACGTTGGTTTCAGAAAGTTAACCGTACAAAGCATGTCTTTTTGTTCATAGTGTACATAGGAGGCTCTCGCTGTTTAGTCATAGAATTGTAAAGAAGGAACTTCAAATAGGGGAAGCCTCGTTCCTAGCCTGGTATGGGCATATGCACAATTTGAATCAGAATATTATCACAAAGTTTGCGTACCCCAATCGGGTCGGGTAGGTAATTACTGATCAAGCTTAATCACGGACTAATGATCCACTAATTATATATTTTATTAAATAAATAAATGGAAAAAAATAGTGAAATAGATGACGCGATTGACAACTACAAGCGTTAATAAGCAAGAAAATCAATCACCACCTCCGTGACGAACTGAATCACTACTAGCTACTACCACCACCAAGCGACAGTATTCGTGCATCGGATCGGCAGAAGGAGAAGATGGGTTCCGAGAACAGAGGAGAGTCGGAGAAAACCAGCGACGGTTCGATCTGCGGCCACGACTCGCTCCACCGCCTCCTCCGCGCCAAGCTCGTGCCCCAGGTCTTCCAGGTACGACAATCGAATCTTCGAGCCTAAATATTGTATCTGTCTGCTTATTCAGACCGGTTTGGGAAGATGGGGTTGCGTTGATTGCTCCGGTTTCGCTCCATTCTGGGTTCATCAATGGCTGTGGTCGTGTCGTTTTTGGCTAAAGCCTGCAGCTTTCTCGTATGTGTGTTTGCAGGAAGTCTCCAGGTTGCTGCTGGGTTTGAATTGCGGGAAGGCACTGGAGGAGCTCGCCTTACCAGAATCTGCTACAAGCCTTTCTTCAAAACATGGCTTTGATTTGCAGGTAAAGTGCCTCAATCTTGCTTACCAAGATGCTGCTCTGATGGTGATCGTATTATTATTTCTTCAGCTCGGTTTCGTTTACTGCTTTGTCGCCTTGCAGCTTGATTCATTTCTAGGCAGGACATTTTTGTCTTGTCCATCTTAGGTTGTTATTGTTGACAGGGTTTTAGCTTTGAAGCGGACAAGGAGCAGTTGAGGGAGCCTCGCATTGTCAGAGTCGGTCTTATTCAAAACTCCATCGCAGTCCCAACCACTGCTGGCTTCGCCGAGCAAAGGCAAGGCATCTTCGAGAAACTGCAGCCGATTGTCGAGGCCGCTGGTGCCTCCGGAGTCAACATCTTATGCTTGCAGGTAAACTCTCATGGAAAACGGAAACTGTGACTGAAAATATCCTGACTTGATTCCTCCTCCCTGGTCCTCAGGAAGCGTGGACGATGCCGTTCGCATTCTGCACTCGAGAGAAACGATGGTGCGAATTCGCTGAGACTGTCGACGGCGAATCGACAAAATTCCTCCAAGAATTCGCTCGCAGGTTCAACATGGTCATCATCAGCCCGATCCTCGAAAGGGATGTGGCACACGGAGAGACCATTTGGAACACGGCTGTCATCATCGGCAACCATGGTAACATCATCGGCAAGCATCGAAAGGTAAACGGATCATTTTATTTTCGTACAAAGCGTATGAATATGTCACTTCCTTTCGTTGATTTTGAGGATGACTTCGTAGAATCATATCCCGAGAGTCGGGGACTTCAACGAGAGCACGTACTACATGGAGGGCAACACCGGGCACCCGGTGTTTGAAACCGCGTACGGGAAGATCGCCGTTAACATCTGCTACGGTAGGCACCATCCGCTGAACTGGCTGGCTTTCGGGTTGAACGGTGCTGAGATTGTGTTCAATCCTTCCGCCACTGTCGGCGAACTGAGCGAGCCCATGTGGCCGATAGAGGTTCGAAAAGATTCCTTCGAATGCAATTGAAATCCGTTCTCGTCGATTTTGATTTGAAGTGATGTGATGTTCTTGCAGGCTCGCAATGCTGCGATAGCGAACAGCTACTACGTGGCCTCGATCAACCGAGTGGGCACGGAGGTCTTCCCGAGCCCGTTCACCTCAGGCGACGGCAGGCCCCAGCACGCAGACTTCGGCCACTTCTACGGATCCAGCTACTTCTCCGCCCCGGACGCATCCTGCACGCCATCTCTGGCGCGCAACATGGACGGCCTGATCATATCGGACATGGACCTCAACCTGTGCCGCCAGCTCAAAGACAAATGGGGCTTCCGCATGACGGCCCGGTACGACCTGTACCACGACCTGCTCCGCCGCTACACGCAGCCGGATTTCGAGCCCCAGGTCGTCTCCGATCCCCTCCTGCACAAAGAAGCCTCTTAGATGGTATAAAACAGTCTTCTCGAATCTCCATTTCTCACTTTGCAAGATGAAAACTTTCACCTTTGATTCACTTCTGAATGTTGGATTTCATGTTAGCATTATTAAGCAGTTGGATGGTTAATGTTTTTTTTTATTTCATAAAAAAAAATTTGATAGAATTTTAATTGTGAGTAATTAATTTTTTATTGATTATTATAATTAAGTGATTAATATTTATTTTTTAAGTGTTGATTGATGTTAAATATGCATTGAAAATTGTTAAAGAGATGTTTATTGTGTTATCTTTTACTTGTTATTGAATCGAATTTTTTTATCCATTTTTAAGTGATAAGTATATATTAAATGACAAATGGATAAAAATGTGCAATTTGAATATATTTAAGGTAATAAAAATTATATAAATAATATATTTGTAAAAAATAATAAAAAATTATAAATGATATATGGGTAAAAAATGCACGCTTGTACGTAAATCAAATCATATTATTTATTATATAGAAAAATTACAATACATTAGACATGTAATATGTATAAGATTAGAGACTCGAAAAAGACATTTTATTACATTGGAGTAATCCAAATATAACACTGAACTAACTTATATAAATATTAGAGACTCGAAAAAGACATTTTATCCAAATAGAGTTGTCTAATATAACATTTGGCAAAGGTGCATGCCCAAGTATAGATTATGTACTCAGAGAACACGCCGTATCTATCTCATCGAATTAGTAGACTCTTTTTTTTCATTTTACGTTAACAAATATGACTACGGAGGCTCACATATTAAAATTTAGGGACAAATATGAAAAATGAATATGTACTAAACGTCACTTACAAATTTAAGGATATTACTATCCCTATTTTGTAATTTAAGGATATTTCTCATTTTAGCCTCATGTCTAATAACACTACTTTTAATTTTAATTAATTATAAATTATGTTATTACACATGGGTCAAAATAAGAAATACTCTTAAATAATAAATTAGGTTAGTAAAATTCTTAAATTTGTAAGTGATTACACACTTCTTTTCGTACTTTTCTCTAAAATTTATTAAAGAAAACAAATTAGCATAACATTGCTTGGATAGGCTTGGATTATACATAGTTATCTGAACCGGATCAGCCGATTCAACCGGGAACTGTATCTGTCCGATTTGAAATTAATATCGGATTGCATTATGAACCGGAAGGCAGTGAACCAGATCGGTTCGGTTGAACTGATTTATTGTAATTGATGACTTAATTAAGATTTAATTGCATATTATTAATATCTCAAATCGAACTCAGCCCTTTGCTAATCTAGACAGATGATTTAAACAGAAGATCAATCTATTTTGTTGTTCTTTGAATAACTAGCAGATAAATTTAATTTTCAATAATAATTACATATAAGTGGACTAACGATCAAATTAATTTGAACCACTGATTCAATCTAGAATTGGAGTTTTGATCGGTTCGGTATCCGGTCCTATTGATTACTATGGGATAATAACACAGATCCAAATCTTGAACTTATTAAAGTTGCAGAGCTGGACATTTTGATAGAGATGAAGCAAAGATTCAACCTTTCTGCTCAATCCTTATCTTAAAATTCTCGAACTCAAAACCCATCAACATTCTCTCCCATCAACATTCTCTCTCCTACAGTAACTGACGATTTGTCCACGCACATACGCGCTGAGCCCATCTCGCGTCGCATTCTCAGATTCCCAATCGGCTGATGGCCTCGGTGTCGTGCCCAACCTTCACCTCGTCGTCCTCCGCTCGCGACGCGACCTTTCTCCACAACACCAGTTCGGGAAACCCTAGATCCCGCCCGCGGCTGCGGCTGCGGCTTCAGCTTCAGCGGGTGCGCGAATCTGGCGTCTGCCTTTGCAGCAGCAGCAGCAGCTCGTCGTCTCAGCCGGAGGGGAGGAGGTGGGATTTCGCTGTGCAGGACGCGTTCCGGAATGTGGTCGATAGGATTGATGGGTATCTGAATTCGTACAGGAATAGGAGTGAGGTGGAGAGAGGCGGCGATTGGGCTGCGCAGATTGAGACTCGGTTGGCGGCGGATGAGGATGAGATGGGGTGGGATTGGGAGCGGTGGAAGAAGCATTTTGTTGACGTGGATAGCCAGCAACGCATTGTTTCAATTCTTAAGGTTGTTTTTTTCTCTTCTGGAATTTAGTCAGATTTTATGGTAATTTTTCTGGAATTTAATAAAAATAAATTGACAATTTTTCTTGGAATTTAATCAGATTTTTCTGGTAATTTTCTGACAAAGTTGTGTTCTTCATCGCTTTTCTATCTGACATTGTCATTGGTTTCAATCTTGTTTATGCAGTCACAGTTAGAAGCTGCCGTCAGTGGAGAGGAGTTTGTTGACGCCGCAAGGCTCAAGGTGGCCATCGCGGCTGCTTCAACCAGCGATACTGTCGGCAAAGTGATTGCTCTTCTGGAGGTAGGAGTGCCGTCTTCCTATGGAATGCCTCCAAGTTGTGGTTTTTTGTGTACATTGGTGTGATGTTTTTGATGTGTGGATGCAGCGGGCTATAGCGGAAGAGAAGTACAACGAAGCGGCTTTTATGCGAGATTATGCCGGTGCTGGGCTGGTGAGTTCCCGTTAAGCTCCATCCGCCGATTCATGATGATACCTGTAACATTCGTTCAGAAGCATGTAGCGTTATCTTGCTGTAAGATGGGTCGTTGTTGTAACCATGGCGTATCTGCAGGTGGGATGGTGGAACGGCGTCTCGGAAGACGCTTCCGACCCTTACGGCCGAATCATACGCATAACTGCGGAACATGGGAGATACGTGGCCACAAGTTACAACGCCCGGTAACGCCTCTCACTAGCTCGCACAATTGTATTTCTCAAACGAATGAAAACATCTTTCAGATTGCTAGGCTGACAGTAAAACACCCGGGCTTTGCAGGGAGCTTGCAACGTCTGCCCCCGGCGCTCCGCTATTCGAGATTTTCCTTACAATAGACAAAGAAGGGAAATACAAGCAAAAGGTGTGCCCTCTTTTTTCATTCGAACGCGAGTTTTACTTTTAAAGTTTTTTTTTCTTTTTTTGTAAAATGTGTCGCGACAGATCCTTCCTCGGGAGAAATGTTTCTTAGTGTTTTTTCCCCATTATTTCAGGCTGTGTACCTGAAGAGGAAGGTAGTCTCTCAGGAGTTTCTACCCTTGTCTTCTATGTTGCCGATTCCGTCTGCCAGCGGAAGCTTGAGAAAACTCGGCTCGCCCGAGGACAACAAGAAGGATCCACTAGGCCTAGACGCCGAGGACAATGATAGCCACGATGATGATTCTGATGTAGCGGATAAGTTGCCCGGTTTTCAAAACATTATAAAAGATATGATCCCCAGCGTGAGGATCAAGTTGTTGAAGGTCACTGCAGACCGGGATCTTATAGCGAAAATGATCGAGCAGATAACGGAGGAGGAGGAGGAGGACCAAGACGACGAAAATAACAAGGACTTTGACGATGACAATGATGGGAATGAAGTCGTATCAAACATGGCGAAAGATGGCCAGCTAACGGAACCTGAGATGGGACTCGCTCGTGACGAAGCGGAAGGCAAAATGGCGATGGAATTTTTTTTCAAGGGTCTGGCCCAGAAACTATCGAGCAATGTGCGTCCCAGCGATTTACTCCGCGTACCTGCGAAACTAGAGAAAAAAGGGCGGATGTCGTTCTCCTTCATGGTCGAAAAAGAGGGCGACGAGCTTTATCTCGGCGGAAAGGGGAAGGCCCCGTTGGATCAGAAGCTCAAGCGCCCAGCTCCGAAAAGCACGGATATTTTCATGCCTGATATTACAAAGCTTATTGGGAAAGAGAAGATCAGCGTGCAGGTTAGTCCTTCATTGAAAAAATCATTCTTTATTTATTTAATGGTTTGGCGGTGTGAGAGTTTCTGACCGTAGCTGTCCGTTGAAAACACAGGCGTTAAAGGACATCGGAGACTTCATCAACAACTCCATGAACCAAGCGCACAACCAGCAGCCGCTCTCAGGATCCACCACTTTCAATCGCATTGACTTGCCAGCATATCCAGACCCTTTAAACGGTACTCGAAGACCGAATACTTTTCAGCGAAGAAAAAGTTATCCTCTTCATATATTCTTATCATACTGGTTTGGTATTGTTTCATCAGGTTTATATGTGGGTACGAACGGACTATACTCTTCCGAAGTGATACACTTGAAGCACAAAGTTGGTCAATTCCAGGACGACAGAAATACCAAGGAGCCATCGAATCTTGAATTTTACGAATACGTTGAGGCCTTAAAATTGACGGGAGATCCTCATGTTCCAGCCGGGCAGGTGATTCTCGCTTTACCTGTTTAAAAGACTTGCACATTTTCTTTCTTTTTTTATAATTTTTTATTATATTATGTATTACATGGGTGAGTCGCACACTCTTTTCATGGTATATTCCGATGGACACTCTGCATGCGGGCCAACTTTCGCACTCCTTCGATAAAATACGCCGCGTGTGCTTCCAACAATACTGGCACATTATCATACATGTTTTCCTATTGAGCTTTTTCGTGAATTCTGTTACGATCTAATTTTATTTCATTGCGTCCGCTTGTCGTACTAGGATCCGTATTTTTTTTCTTGTTTACTTCTGTCAGGTAGCATTCCGAGCGAAAGTTGGGAAAAGATACCAACTACCCCACAAGGGAATTATTCCGGAGGAGTTCGGAGTGGTGCGTAGCTTTCGCCACAATCTCAGCTAAATCCATTGTCGCTCTTTTGTGACGTTTTAACTCACATTTTTCCCGATTGTCTTCTTTCAGGTTGCACGATACAAAGGTCAGGGCAGGCTGGCCGAGGCCGGGTTCAGGAATCCGCGGTGGGTCGACGGCGAACTTGTCATTTTAAACGGCAAGGTTTGTTATATGAATTAAGCCACGACTAGTTTCTTTTCTTCTATGCTGGTGAGTTTTGACTGATCACTGTCTGTTGCATGTTGCCGCAGTTTATCAAGGGCGGCCCTGTGGTAGGGTTCGTGTACTGGGCACCGGAGTATCATTTCATACTCTTCTTCAGCCGGCTCAAGCTTCAGGATTAGATCCGCTCAGCGCCGCACGTTAAGAATTTTCTCTGACCACGGCAACTTTTTCTTGTGGCGTCTCCAGCCCGTTCGATCAGAGAGGAACTATTCTCTACGGCCTTGCTCGTATCTGAAAAGATTCGAACTACCAGCCCAAGATAGATCACATTCTCCAACGGATTTGAACTTCGTGTTGGTCGCAGCTCATGCTCCTAATGCTCAGCTTCTGGTTACACCCCATTTTTATGCACAGATCATTTTTTTGTTTCAATCTCGTCTCAAGGTTTCGCAGGTAGTGCCGAGATCGATTTCTGGTCTTATGTACCATGATCATTTAGGTTTGCTACCTCCGCAGGTTCTGTCTTCTCTATCAGCGTCTCACTACCAGCTGCACATGTTTGTACATAAACGTAAATCCAGGCTACATTTGTGAGCTTTGTTCAGCTTTTTACATGAAATTGTCAAACTGCAGGTACCAAAATTAAATATCGGAAATTTTGTGGTATGACCGTATGATTACCACCGGTATCTCACAAAAATCTCACTATACGAACTATAAGGACTCAATTACAAAAATTATACATAAAACTATAACTCCATAACTTCTCGTATTTTACTTAATAGTGCACATATTCACAGTGGCATTATCGTTATTTTATCCAAGTTAGTGTCTGTTTAGGTAACCCACTGCTCCGACTCCTGTCGACATCGGGCTATGCGACGCTGCAGCGCTGTTTTATCTTCCGCTCAAAATCGAATTCGGATTTTAAAATTCAGATTTTCAGCATTTCTAGGGCTCGTCGAAAAATCGGTAAGCGAGGTCGGAAGCCTCGAATCGCTTCGAAGTACGAAAAAGCTTCGATCTTGATTTTTGGTCCCGATTCAGCGACTCCACCTTTTCGCGTCTTTTGGAGTTGAGGACTCAAGCGGCCGCGATCGTGATTAGGGTTGGCGCAGTGGGCTGTTGCGGAGGTTCGGCGAGTTGGGTAGCGTCAAAATCCGGGCTTTGTGGTCGCATTCCGGGAAAATCGGGGTTCCTAGGGTTTGGTTGTTCGATTGATTCAAGGTTGGATTTGGGGACTTGGTATGCTGCGGGAGAATGCCGGACTCGCACCACCACCAGATGGCGTCGATGTACCCGAGCGAGGCGATGAGTATTGGGGCCCAGATGGAGAACGCGGACGCGCTGGTTGATGGGGGTGGAGGGCAGTTTGGGGATTCGGGAGTGGGTCAGTTCGAGCATCACCAGATTGAGGACGAGGCGGCGAGAGATGGGGTCTTGACTGGTCCGGTTGAAGCTGTTCCGCCTCACTCGATGTATCCTCTTCCTGGTGCGGATTTCGGTGCTGGGACTGGGGCTGGTCCCAATCAGCTCACCCTGTGGTTTCATGGAGAGGCTTTTGTGTTTGAAGATGTTTCAGCTGAAAAGGTCTCTTCTTTAGATTTTTTTTCACATGCTTTCTTCGTTTTCAATCATTTCTGAGCTTGGTTTTGTCCATATATTACCCTTTTCGCGTTTGATAACAGTGAAAATCACACACATTTTCGCACTTCCGAACAATCGTGATAATCTTTATAGAATGATTGTCACAGCTGCGTAAACTCTTCAAGCAATGTCACAGTTCGGAACTGCGAAAATTGTTTTCTCACACGTGCCATTTTTCGTTTTTCCCAACCTCGAAAATGTTAGTATGGAAAAAAATCAAGCTCGGGTGTAGAAATGATTGTAAACGAATGAAATAGGAGGGTTTGAAAAAAAAATCTTTTTTTATTTTTTTTATATTTCGGGTTTTATCTGAATGATTAATTTGGGTGTATGTTGTTCATATCCTCTTAGGTTCATTGGGGAGACATTTTTGTATTTTAAGGTTGATTTTCGGTGTGGCGGTGAATGTGGTCTTTGTTGCAAAATGTGAGATGTTCTGCGATGTTGTTGCAGGTTCAGGCGGTGTTGTTGCTGTTGGGTGGATATGAGGTTCCAGGTGGTGCTAATACCGGGGCGGTTCCTCAGAATGAGAGGGTGAGATGCTGTAGTTTCCTCGCTGATGACACATTTGTGATCGTTTTTTTTTTAATGGCTGAAGTTTTCTTGTTTTTCATTTCTGTTAGAGCATAGGCGATATGTATGGTAGGGAGACTCAACAAAAGAGGGCTGCTGCTTTGAGTCGATTCCGGGAGAAGAAGAAGGATCGGTGTTTCGACAAGAAAATCCGTTATTCAGTGCGGAAGGAAGTGGCTCATAGGTAATAGTTAACTGCCAATTAGTTTGTTACGAGTAACAGGATTCTTTTTTTTTTCTCTTTTAGGTTTACGAGATTATTGTAAGGAGTAGGGATATCGATGTTAAAGTGTGACATACTCCCTCCATCCTCTAATAGTAGTCGTTTAAGGTTAAATTGAGTGAATAAAGGAGATATTAATACTAGCTTTTGATCAAATTAAATAGGTATGTATTCAATGTATTTTTAAAAATTTCGTGTGAAATGTAAAATGTGGTGTATTATTACCGGTGTAGAAGAATTTCTTTACGGATTATGAAATTGTAAAGTTGGATGACAGTATTAAACATGTATTGAAATTGTTGATAGACAAGTAAAAGATGAAAGAGGGACTAGTATCTTCCTGTCAATGGTTCATTTTTACTCGAGATATGTGCCTAGCATGAAGTGTTCCTTAGTTTGTGGTTTTAAGCTTTTTGGGTATTCGTATATCACAGAATGAAGCGGAAAAAGGGTCAGTTTGTGTCGTCAAAAGCTAGCTCTGAGGACATGGGCTCGGGGTCATCAGATGGCAACGCTTCTCCAGGTGCTGCCAAGGAAGAACAGGAAACCTCGTAAGCATCAATCTTTTTGTCGAAATGCAATTTATTTATACGACAGGTTTGGTGACTGTCCTTGATCGATCATATTATCTTGACAGATGTAAGAACTGCGGAACTAGTTCGAAGCATACTCCCATGATGCGACGTGGACCTGAGGGACCGAGGACTCTTTGTAATGCGTGCGGGCTAAAGTGGGCTAACAAGGTGTGTAGCATGACAGCATTTGCTTAGGGTTTTCTTGTAAATGCCCGTGAAGCTGAATCCTATTGCTGTGTCTCCATGTTTTTTTATGGTTTTGCAAGTGTGACAAACCGTCAAAGGGGTTTATAAATTCTAATGTGTTGGACTGCGCTAATCGAGCAACCTGTAGGAAATATTTACTTTGACATTTTTAAAGGTTTCTTTTTTAAGCCTCGTAGCAATGATGTTGGATATATATTCGTGCCATGAATTTGAACGCATACTTGTTACTGATGCTACAAAGCTGTAGCAGTTTTTAACAAATGAAGGTTGAGTTTTACAGATAGTTTTAGGGAAATGTCCAGGAACTCAGAATCCTTCTATGAAAGCGGCCATCCGGGTGGACCAGGTAATGCTTTTATTTTTCTCCCTCAAGTTAATGTTCCTCTGAATTAAAATGTTGTGTAATTTTGCTGTTTGTAACAGACTGGAGGAGAAAAGAACGGCCCGGTTGCCATGCCTAGTATCACCGACTTGGTCTGCTTCACTTCGACGGCTCAGCCATGATTGCTGATGTTCACCATTTATAGTTGACTAGTTATTGCTCTTAACATCTATGCTCGAGGACTAGACAAACTGCTTGTCATAAGCTTTCGTTGGTGCTGGGTTCTACATTTTGTACAGATGGGAATCTTTGGTCGTGTGAGCTTTAGAGGGCTATAAATATAACTTAGTTACTGGCTTGAAAAGCAGATAAATATAGTTTGAATTTTATCCAATTTGATTTGAATTTCTCGGCCAAAATTGGACAAAACACTAGTAATGAAGTTGCATATGCCCAATGGAAGCTCTTGCTCAGGCACTCTAGGGCGACTTGCAGATGGAAACATCATTTTACTAGGCAGAGACTGGTAAAAGAACTATGCATATATTGCTGGGTACTGAACTGAGGCTGGGATGCGCTCGTTGCCGTTGGAATCGGAGTTGGGGTGAAACGGCGGCTGAAGTTCACCAGAGTGGGAGGACTTCCTGGAACGAGATGGTTTTGGAGATGCTGAGTAGGAGTCATGTGACCCGCTGCTTGAGCTGTAGAATGATGAAGACGGCAGGCCGTGGATTTTGGGTAGGCCAGTTGTGTCACCGCCCGGATGACCCCTGTCGCCACTTTCGCCTTCCAAGGGTAATTCATCCAGGGTCTGATGAGAGAGGAAACCAAACAAGTTGAGACCAAGTGATAAGAAAATGACTTTTAAAGTTATATGCAAACGGTGTTAGTTTATAGAGATCCGTACCCGCATAGCCAGCTGAAGAGCGCGGAGAGTCTCCCAAGTTTCTTTTCTCCTCTTCGCAATCTCTTCCGGTTCTTGCAATATTTCTTCGAGCAAGTTTTCTCTGTATATTGTCAAACAGAAATGATTAACGACTGATTCATGAGTTTAGAATGATTGCAGGCTCATTGTATGCAAGAAAAAAGGCGGATCGTCAGCAAAACGTAGCAACATAAATGGCAGGTTGTCACCTGTACAACTTCCTGATAAAGACATTATGCAGCTCTCTTTTGGTATGATTCACCTGCAGAAAGTAGTAATCAAAAGATCAAAGTCAGTTTCACAATGCGGAGACTACCAACCATGTTTTATAGGATAAAAATAAGGAAGTAGTTTGTTATGCTACTGGAAGCTTAAATCGAGGATAAGTACGGCCCATTTCATGTGTTGAGACAGAAACTGAAACTATCAGAACCAGGCTGGAAAAGTGATGACACAAATCCTTACCAGGAAATGCATAATTGCTTTAGGAACAGCATCCTCGATATTTTTCCTCACAATGTCATAATATGATCTCAACAGCCGCTTGGTGACTGCGATTTCAATGGCCTCTTGCTCTGATCGTGTATCAGTAGGCTTTAAGGTAGCTGGGGGCTGCAAAAAACATCAATGATAAATGTGTGCCGTGCACGCAACCAACCTTTCTTTACAAAAGAAAGGCTTGCTGTGATTCATCATGAAAGGGCAAAGTAATCAACCAATGGTACTCACCTCTCTCAGGAAAATTCCAAAGCTAAATCCGTTTGATTTGCCTGATGGGGAAGGGAATAAGTTGACTACGACAACAGGATAGTGATCTGGCAAAACAAATTTGAATGCGGTAAAAAATAGAGCTCACCGGACGATGATGACCCTTCCGAATTCTTCCCAAGAGCAGCTCCCTTATCTGACTGCGCACCATCCTAATTGTTTGGAACAGAATATAATGTGAGAGGTTGAATGACTTGTCAAATGAAATGTGGAGGGACAAATGCGCAAGCACCTTCTGCCTGACTAGGGACGCAGTTGCTCTTGAGGATTTCACGTCTTGTTCTGCAAGCTGTAACGCCTTGCTACCACCGATAAAATTGGGGTGGGAGGTATTGATATAGTCCATCTGTATAATGATAAAGAGCATTAGAACACCCCATGATGAATGACATGATAACTTTAAGAGAACGAACAAATTCGGCAAAAGGAGTCATTGATTTTTATCCCAGCTATGATTTACAGTGGAGAATACAATGTAACTGAAAAATGTGAGGACAGTTATCTCTCACCTCCATTTCAATGATGTGCCCTATCATTGTTTCAGATGGTTCGAGGCCTTCACGTAAGAAGTCACCAACAACTTCGTCCACGCGCTTTCTCATTACTGGAAACCTCTGAAGTTCACTCACCATGCAGCGGCGACTTATCTGGCATGGAATATTGATTATCAAGTGATGTTCAGAAAGTTGTCATTGTTTGATAACAAAAAACCATTTACACAACATGTGCAAACCTCAACGAGCTCATCATAAATAAATCTAGCACACTGAAGGCTTGGATCTAATAGGCGAGCTATCTGCCTCCGCACAAGAACTTCAAATGGAACCTAACAAACATGATAGATCAAGAATAAAGAAAAAACGAATAGCAATGTGACTTGCAAAAAAAAATGAATGAACCTATCAAATAGATTGACAATGGAGTCAATGGACAGAACACCTCATTACTTACTTCTGGGACAAACAATGCAGATCTAGGACCAGTAGAGTTCTGAATAGCAGTCCTTATATAATCATCTGTCAGGTCCTCACATGGATCCACTTCCTGCATAATCCAATTATAGTTTACAAAACTTGGGTTTTGAGGGAACATAGTCCTTTTAAGGGTTATCCTAGGTCATGCAACTGAACTTTGTAAAAAGGAAGACAATGCAGACCTCCAAACACTTCACGAATATAGACTGGAAAATGTAATGAATCCGAGCTCCACCAGAAATCTCAGATGTCGACAGCCCTTCATTTTTGCCATCAAGGACAGAGGTGAACGCTGGCGACAGAAAGCACAACAATCATTATGAATGAAGCTTGAGAAACTAAAGTTTCTCAGTTTGTGTGTAATTAAAAGATTTGAGTACACACATTCACAATACTTGGACAGAATGTTGAGAAGAAGAGCACCCTTTCCAGCCTGTTAATCACATTAGGTAACATATGAGCAAAAAGTAGATAAGTTTATAATATAGGACCAATTTTGGAATCATTCTGTGTTTCAATATTGTACCACGTGTATGCCCAACAAGCGCTAGAACAAAATATCCGATCTCAACAAATGAGATATAATAAGAAAAAATAAAATAAACTTGAGCAGGAGTACTTCATTTGAGATATAGCTAAACATACCTTAGATTCTGTAATTTCTCCGTAGCTGGCATGCTCCTTCGCAACAGTAACAAGATCTGAGCGTAGTCGAGCTTTCAGATCTGGAAGCACTAGCTTAATGTGATGCACCAAAATCTGCAACAACACAGTTACCAACCTTGTAAGATTTGATGAAGCCAATAATAAGAATACCAGGAAGTCCACTATCGTTGCGAGGAAGTCTACTTTTATTCTGAATACTGCAATTAAGAGAACTTTTATATTAAAAAAAATTGGAACACTCATAAACAATTGCTAGTTTTGTTTAAAATTTCGACATGATGATCTAGAAAATATTTAACGGCATTTTTAAAGGATATGACATGACTGTAATTGAAAGCTGAATAAGCTTAATGAAACTTCATGTCAATTATCAGTTTCATAAAGACTAATTATTATCAGCATTATTTTGCGAGCAAAGACTAACCTGGTTCAACTTTTTAGCTAGTTGAGGGACACCACAGCGATCAGCAATACTATTATAAGCCTGCAAAATAATATAACGTATGATGCAATGTTTATTGCAGTGTAAAATATTGTCTTCAAAACTGAATTAATTGTCTGCCTTCATACTTGACGACTGCGGAAAAACTTCTCCTCAGCAAGTAAAGCATCTTTAATGCTCACATTGTGAATGATATCCTGCTCTCAAAGAACAAAAAGTCTATTGTCGAAAGTTAACTAAAACATATACTCCTATGAACTAACTATTCATATGCAGAAAGATGAATATGAAACTACAGATATGACACTATAATTATTTCTCTCAACTGAGACCCAGAACATACCTCTTGACTCCTGTTTACAACTCCAACATAACCGAGCCGGAGAGGAATGACCTTCCCAAGCAATAGATTGCGAGCATCAGTGCCTCTATCCATAATATCTAACTGCAGTCACATGATAAAAACCTAAAAATCAGTATGACATTGAGAGGATGGAATCATTAACATTCTTGGTGAATATCACACCTTTGTGATGACACCAATAGTTCGAGTTCCTGCAAATATAGATTTATCATAAAAAATTATGTGTTTGATTTGGAATTGAAAAAAATATCAATATCAATATCAATCGACCCAAAAGAGTGACTTCGAATTTCAGTAAAAGTCTTATCACCGTGAGACAGTAATATACTTGTTGTGTGTATAAAGATCAATACACTCACTCTCAGAAACACGCACTATTCTATAACCGACACATAGAGAACTTACCATCCGGATCAGCAGTTCCGGCAATCTGAAGTGCATCTGAATTCGCTAAATCAGAATTTGCTGGGGTAACAGCCAGTATAATGCACGTTGGACGCTTAATATATGACATTATCATAGTCCTTATCCGTGCTTCAATATCAGTAGGCTGATCACCAACCGGAACCTTTGTTATACCCGGCAAGTCCACCAATGTAATATCAAGCACATTGGGAGAAAATATCTTCAACCTAATTTGCTTGTCTGATACACCTTTGTTACCTCCGACCTCCCTGTCAGTTTCAATCTAGTCCATAAAGGGTTGCATGTCAGAACAGCACTCCAAAAAGGTAACACAGAACATAATTCTATTCCTTTTCTCCAACCCTCAATTTTCCAGCCTAATTTGTATGCATAAAGCCCCCAGGAAATACCAGTTTCATTAGCATTTCACACTCAGAAAAGTACTCATTTTAAATCATAAGATACTGAATCTGTAAACTTCAGTCTCCACAACCATTTCAAACTCCTCAGCAATGCAACAACACATTACACACTATAAGTGCAAAAAAACAGCAATAACATAAACAAAAACTTGTCATATCTCATCTCAAGCACCAGAAAAGTATCTATTTCAGTTACAAACATCTAAAGACCCGTGTAATTTTAATTCTACTCGTACTCTCTAAGCAATAAACTTCTATCCTGATTCATATATGCAGCATACCCCACTAAACACTTCATACACATTTGACAATCAGCAAAGTACCCATTTTCCAATACAAGCTGAGAAATTAGTGAACATCAGTCACCATTACCAGTTCAAACTCCTCAGTGATGCAATTTGCACAATAGGATAAAAAAACCCAAACAGCAACAGTAGCAAAACCAGAAATTATTGAACCTCAATCTCCCTCCGGATCTCCGAAAAGTCATAAAACTTCTTCCCAGGCACATGTAAAAACTCCCCCCACTCCTCCTCACTCCCATCCCCCTTCCGTTTCGTCCTCACCAGTTGCAGCACCAGAGGCCTCCTCGTGCAAATATCCGTCCCTCTCGGCAAGAAATCTCTCCCGACCAGAGCCTCCAGCACGCTCGACTTCCCGCTGCTCTGGCTCCCGACCACCGCCACCTGCGGCAGATCGATCTTCATCGGGTTGCCGACCTGAGCTATGATGTCCTGCAGCTTGTTCACCACGGGAATCAAGTTGTGGCCAAGTGGCGCGGTAGCCGATGACGGAGTCATCGGGTGCTGAGGTGAGGACTGCGGCGATTCCGCCATTGCTGATCAGGTCGGGAGATCTGAAATTGATTGATCGATGGATTTGCGGATTAGGGTTTTGAAGTGATGCTGAAGATTTTTGAAAGAGGAAGATTGATGAGTTGATGGTAGTGGAAGGCGTCGAAAGCGCGTCGGTATAGCACAGCGTCACTGGTGAATGGTCATTTGAAAGTTCAAATATTACAGATCGGTCCTACAAGTTCCAATCATGCTGATTTTGATCCCTTTACTTAACAAATAATCCAATTTGACACCACAATCTCAACCAAAACTCAAAATAAAATGAATTTAGTCCATAAATATCAACTTTCTGAATAGTAAAGGGACTGTCTCTCAATAATAGGTTTTTGCACTTCCTCATTTGTTTTTCGTTTTTCAACCGAAGGCTCCGGAACGCTGAATCAACCAATGGGAACCCGACACGTGTCCAGGCAACCTACTTATAAATTTCGTCTCCGACGCCGCTTAGGGCTACAGACTACAGTAGACGTCTTCGAAGACATCACCACCGATCATCGACTTCTTCTTTCTAGCCGCCTCAAATTGAATCCATGGCTCGCCGAAGCGCCGGAGGTAATCTTTGACTTCAATTTGTATTCTATTCGTTCGGTTGATGTCGTATTGAGCGCTCGGTTTGGCGTCATAGGTTTTGAATTTAGGGCTTTTATCCGCCTTCATCGGATTCCCAAATCAGCTGATTCTGTATGCTTTACGAGTAAAGTAGTTAACTTTCTGGTTGGATTTATGATTGTCGCTGATGGGTTGGTCGCGAAATGTTCGAAGTGTCATGAGTTTAAAAAACTCTATATGGGCATAGTTGTTTGATTTCTGGTTTCTTATAAAGAGTTGATTTGTGAAGTGTTGGGTTGAATCTGAGGATTAGCGTCAGAAATGTCAACGGGTATCTGTGTAGATTGATGCCTTTTCAAATTACCTAATATATAAGTACAGTTTAAGATGTTGTAGGGATGTTCCGTTGGGCCATTCTTAGGTTGTAAAACAGTGAGTTTACTTGTGTCATGTTAGTTTCTGACATTAATCTGTTTAATACTTGTCCTACTTTTTAGGACGATCAGCCCGCCCAGCCCCACGTGCTGCACCGGCACGCAACCCTCCTGCACCAGGTAAAGGATGAAAATGAGCCATTTCTATGGATGATGTACCCGTAAATATTGTTGTATATGATCGTGCTACATAACTTTGAAGCTGTAACTGTTGCTTACTTGTGTTTGACGGATCAGTGAACCGTGCTCCGCCACCAGCACCTGCTCCTGCCCCGGGCGGTGGCATGCTTAGTGGGATCGGCTCAACCATAGCTCAAGGTAGATAGTAAATCCCAATCCTACAAATTGCTCTCATGTTTGAATGCTTTGCTTTGTTTCTTTCGTCGTGCTTTACTTGTTTTTGTGAAAAAACACAGGCATGGCTTTCGGAACCGGAAGCGCCATGGCACACCGGGCAGTGGACGCCGTCATGGGCCCAAGGACCATCCAGCACGAAACTGTTGAAGCTCCAGCTGCTGCTGCGGCTCCCAACTCAAGCATGGTTGGTGGCTCTGATGCTTGCATCAACCACTCCAAAGCTTTCAATGATGTAAGTCACCCCACAATACCAATTAAGCTTACGTATTGCACCATAAGCACATGAAGATTCTCACATTTCGTCTCTAACTTCAATAAATCAGCATATTTAAATTCATACATGAATGTGTTGTCTGTAATTTTTTTTAGCCGAATTGGGCTGCTACTCCGACGTGTTTGACAATTTGAGAGTTCAGTATGTTTCTGACATGAGCTCTGATGTGGCTACCGGTTTTTTCTTGTAGTGTGTGAACAACTTCGGTAGCGATATCAGCAAGTGCCAGTTTTACATGGACATGTTGGCAGAATGCCGCAGAAACAGCGGATCAATGATGAGCGCTTAAGCTGGGATATGGAGCAGCAGCAGCAGCTATCACCTATTTATGTAGCTTGGAAGTAATCTGGCTACCTATCTTTTGAATAAAACACTCTATTCAAGTGTTACGCCAACGTTGACTGTCGTTGACTATTAGTTGAGGCTGTTTTAGCACCTTGATCTAGCAATGCATTTGTATTTGGTGAATTTTATAGTACTTTGGAGCATCACGATCTTTTTAGCTACTCACTTGTAAATGAAAGTTTTGATGTTGGTTCTGTTGACTTCAGAGACGAAAATAAACGAATAGGGGAAATGCGAATGTCACCATTCAAAATGGGAAAACCGAAGGTTCAATTGGAAATCGGAATCTTTCATCTGGTTTTGATAATTATACTTTTGTATGTTAACACCAAAATATATTTGGTGTTGGTGTTTGACATTTGATGATACAGTAATAGAAAGGTAATGGTTAAAATATTTTTATGTTGTCTAACCCTTATAAGTTATAACTCATTTCACAATGATTATTGGATAATGGCATATGAGTTTTACTTTAAATGTGTTTTTTTATGAGTTTTATGTATATATTTGGAGTAAATTGTGCTAGGACAAATTTTAATTTGATTTTATAAGGATATATTTTGAGGTTGCTTATAAAATGTTAAATTATTATATATAGCACGATTTAATCATCTGATTAATTTTTCAGGTTACTTTCTGCCTACGTAATCATTATTAGGCCGCTATATTTAGGGCAGCAAGTGAGCCGATGTACTCGCGATCTGTTCGCGAGCGAGCTCGGTTAGTACTCGGTCAAAGCTCGTTTGCTAATAAACGAGTCAATCACGAACAACAATTATGAGCTCGTTTAATAAACGAGCCGAACATGAGCAAAGGGGTGCTCGGCTCGTTTATGTTCGCGATCAAACTCAATAAGAAACTTGATAACTCTATTTAAAAGATCGAAAACTTACCGACTTAAGTTAGAATGTAACTCAAATTCAAATATGTCAATCTATTGTTACAAGAGTTAAGAATTCAAAATTAGTGAAGATGACTATAATAATTAACATAAATTCTATCTAATGTAAATAAAACGGATGTAACTTATGTCTATCATTTGAGCCAAATTGAACAATGAGGTATTCGACTCGTTTATAGACTCGTTTAAAAGCTCCATTTAAACTCATTTACAGCTCGTTTAGACACGACTGCAACATTTTTATAAATCTATAAAGTTACTATCAATTAAGTCAGATTTTTTAACGACTAGCTCATTTAAAATTCGTTCAAACTAGTTTAAACACTCGTTTATCATATTTATTATATTTTATATTATATCAATTCAAATGTTTGAGTAAAGCTCGAGCTCGGCTCGAACTCGTTAAAATTAAACGAGCCGAGCTTGAACATGTATTTTAAAAATTTGTTAATACTCGGCTCGAACTCGCACTCATGAAACTTTAAATGAACAAACATAAACACTTTACTATTCGACTCGTTTGCACTCCTAACTATATCCACCGGGCTAGCTAGCGCCTTTTGAAAACACTGAGTACTGGTCAAAATATCACTCGATTTGGGCCGGCTGCGAGGCCCAAACTGTCAAGCCCATTGAAACTGGCTGGTTTGGTTACTGAAGCAGGAGGCTTTAAGTCTGAGCTCGAAACGGCGCTGATGGCGTCCGCGACGATTCTCCGGCGACGGCGGCTGCTCTCCGGCTCAAATCCGGCGTGGACGTTAGCTCGAGGCTTCCGATCGGACGCAGCACTGGAAGCGCTTCAAAAAGCGAGAGAGGACGAAGTTCCGAACCTCGTGCTGTACAACTACCCTTCGTTCTCCGGAGCGTTCTCCGCGCTCTTCGCTCACCTGTTCCACACTCGTCTCAATCTCCCGTGCCTCATTCTGCCCTTCTCCTCCGTCGATCCGTTCAGGTTTATTTATTCATCGTGGTTGAAAATTGAAATGTGGAGTTTCTCAGAATGAAGGCTTGACATATGAATTTTCTTTGACTGTGTTCTAGGGTTGAGGACATTCCCGTTGAAAAGATGGAGAAGTGTTATTTACTTGATTTTATTGGTCCAGATGGCTTTGCAGCTGAGCTCTCCAGGAGATCAACAAGCCAGTAGGACTGCTCTAGCTGTATACTGTTCTATTCTGCTGGACACATGAATTTAATTTCATCATACATCTATAAATTTTACAGTTAGTGTTACTGGATTATAGATTCATAGCTGATGTGCTTGGTTTGATGCTTGAGAAGTTATTGTATTTTGTTTACATTTGTGAAGGAATAAATTGGTCATTTTTTATTTTTTTGTGAATCAGGATAATATGCTTTGATCACCGGAAATCAGTACTTTCCAGAATTCAGAGTCCGGAGGATTTTCCTACAAATCTTGAATTTCATGTGGATGTTGGAAAGAGCAGTTCATCTGCAACATATGAGTATTTTGCAAAGAAATTGAGTGATAAGAGTCCATCTGACGTAAGTCTTGTCAGGTTACTTAATCTAGTACTGTTAGTGTGTTTCTGTTTATTAATTACTCGTGCACACAGGGAGAGTGTGTCAGTCTGTTAAGCTTGGAGGATAGAGAACGCGTAGAACCTGTTCTTAGGTACATTGAGAATTGTGATTTTCGCCGGTGGAGTTTACCGGACATCAAAGCATTTGATCTTGGAATAAAAGGATGGCGTTCTAGGCTGAATTGTATCATAAATCCTTATCTCTTTGACCAGGTTTGGCACTCTGTATTGGACTTTTTACCACCGGTAGCTGTTACTGTCAGACTTCATTTCGTGAGAGAACCACTACGATGTTGCTTTACCTCTCTACATCCTTTTAAAATTTTGTATTTGATTGAGCTATTAACTTAGGAACATAAGGATCACATGGAAAAGGGAAATCCTGTAAGTAAATTGGTATAATTGAAGAGTGATCAATCATGAAAGTGATTTTCTGCAGCTTTAAGTGGAAAGAGTTGTCTGCTACTTTTATCAGCCATTTAGTAATCTTTGGTGTGAATTTCATGGTCTGAACGAATTTTTAGGTTTTATGTCACCATTCCATGCTAGAAGCAGCTCTAGCATGTACATTCATGAAAAGAACAATTGGATGGAAAGAATAATGATGATATGCATCTCGTCAAGTTTATTTATCGTGAAGTCCTTAATATTCTTAATAGCTTTACTATTGTCAATGGAGCAGCTACCGCAGATAAATCATGTGCAGTTGATTTCCAAGGGGAATTCACAAATAACCTCTACTAAGAAGGCTGCAAAGGAATTCCTTCATAAAGTTTTCAGGGTTCGGTTAGGCGGAGGCCTTTATGGAGATTGCCTGGTAATTGAACTCACAGAGCTTCAGCTGAATAGTTAGTCTTTATATCGATGGTACTGCTTCCCTTTCTCAGTTTTTATTTACATGATGACAATGTTGAGTGCAGCAATCAATGGAGATTCAGTCTGTTTCCTTTTCCCATGTTGGGCATTTATACTTTCTTTTTTATTACCGTACTGTATTTTGACCTAGGGTGTTAGAGCTGATGGGCATTCCAACTTAAGTGATGAAATAGGCAAAATGCTAAGTATGAAGAGTGCTGCAGCTGGCTTAAGGTGATTTAACTTAACCAATTTCGTTAATTTGTCCCCCAAATTTTATTCTTCAAGAGGAACAGCTTCATGTTACTCAAAGCAGGAAGGAATCATTCCTTTTTAGAGTTTGACTCACATAGTATGTGAATTCACTCAGGCCTATCGGAGCAGTTATTTACTTGCAGGGACAGAACCTAAAAATGTGTCTGAGAAGTACTGATGCCCGCATTGATACCTCTGAGGTGGCCAAGGTAAGCGGCAACACCAGTTTCCACTTTTAACTTCGAATTTCACTCTACGGCAATTAATGATATGCTCATTTCACTGAACAAAGGCCTACGGCGGAGGCGGGAAACCGAGTTCAAGCTCTTTTATGATAAGAATGGACGAGTATAATAAATGGCGTCGGGATAGTCACATATGACAAAGTGGCAAAGGTACAGTCTTTACATGTCTGGCATAGTTCCGTTTCCTGATCAACCTTTGTCTGATGAATTAGGATCATATTCATAAGCCCTTTTCATATCTATTAATATATGCACGTAATTGATACTTGATATATAAATTTTTCTGTGGGGATTAATTTATGTTTACACCCACGTCGAAAAAGACCATTCTTTAGAACCGGGTATGCGAAACTTGGTTCTGGGTAAAACAGCAGCCATGAAGTACCCCAATGGGCTGCAGGGCTGCCTAAACAGTGATCTGAGTTGGGGTCAGCGGCTTAGCGTTGCTTACTTTTAAGTTCCACACTAAAGAATATCACTTTTATAGGGCGAAACTGAAAGAAATCATACTCAAGTTTCTTGCCATGCAAGTTTAACACTTGCGCATATCCCAAACATTGTCGTAATGATATCTTCTGGTAGGATTCATAAACCAGAAATTTTGCTTGTATATTACTTGGATGCCTTTTTTTGTTTTGGTTATTCTCATTTATGTATATGCATTTTGCAGAGAGGCCCGATTTGTTAACATTGTAGTCCCGTCTGGCTAAGGTATTCGTGCATCCGCAGGTCGCAGAAAGGCAGTGAGCAGTTAGGACAGCGCATCCTCAAAGCAAAAAACAATCCAGACCCCAAAAACTCCTACCTGGACACCCTCCAGGCTCGCCTCGAAAGGAGCCTAATGCTAGCATCGAAGCCATTCAAGAAAAAGAAAATGACTTCCAACCCTTCAAAGAAGAAACAGTCAGCCTCTTGGAACCGTCATGAAATGATCACTTCACTTCCCCTGCACGGGACTCCACTTTCTGGGGTTTCAAAATCATCAACGTACTATGTTTCATATTAGTACGAGGTACATTTATAGTGTAATTTTTAAACATTAATAATTTAGAAGTATTCATTTATTCAATGGACATATTTCTTATTTATTCAATCACTTTGTGATCTGTTGTTCGCGTTGAAACGGCGACGTATTACTGCCGCTCCTCATGGGCCTGGAGCCGCAAACAACAAGTTACCCAGGCCCATTTTCCAAGGCTCATAATGAGCCGTAACGGGTTAGATTGACATTGACTTCCCAACTAAACCCGCGGCTCCACCGAAGCGTTGACCAGGGCGCGCCTGCAGCGCACTCTCCCGTGACGCCGGTCAAAAGACAGCTAACTAACTGCTTCTTCCTTATCAAGCTGACTCCATCAAACTCGATCGTCAATTCCCTCGCACATTTGTCTACTAAACTCGAACTGGGGTTCCGGATTTTCCTCCAAAGCTGCCACCTTTCCAAGCTCAGCGCTCTTTGACTTTCGAGGTTTGTTATTGCTTTGTTTTTTAATTTCGATTATTTCGAGAGCTGATGCTTGCCGCAGTTGGTGATATTGATGTTGTGTGCTGTGTGGTCGAGTTAGTGTTTAAGCTCTACGTGTTTGATGAATTGCCTCTGAGAGACGAAGCATTGATGTTTTGACTTTGCATTGCTGACAGGGTTGATTGAAATGGGGAACAAGCGAGTTTTGTCACCGGCTAAGGATCTGGACTGGTCTGCTGTCAAGTACGAGCCTGAAGCTGTTCATGGTCTGATTTTCATTCTCAGTACTTCTGTTATCTATGAGTAAATGGGTGTTGAAAGTTGAAGCCTGATGAAGATCTTGAATTGGGTTGTTGTCTGCAGCTCCACATTTCACCGGCTTCATGTTGAAATTCTTTGTGATGCTGGCCGAAATGCCTTTGGTTAGCTCTTTGATATTTAGCCTCATCAAGAAGCAGAATAGAGTCACTCAGGTTTGTTTCCTGTTTCTTTCCTCAGGGTGCCATTTCTGAGATTATTTTGATTCGTAGAAATCATTCAGATGGTTTTCATTAGTCACATAATGTTAACTATCACACTTGAATTTGGTCTTTTCGGTTTTTCTCAGTTGTTGAGGAATACATCAATACCCGAACCGCCGATGTTCAGGCCTGAGTTTCCTCCTCAAGGTTCACCATTGCAACTCTCTTTGATCACAGCACTTATTAGAGATAATTCTTGATGATCCTGCTGCTGGCTTTTTAGCTTTTCGATTCACTGATATTGACGAGCTTTTCATTTGCTCAGATCCGGAGCCCAGGGTCGTTGTTGTGGCCGAAGACAGCAGACCAGAAGACCGAGTTTCAGTCGCTCTAGACTGCCTTCCGCCATATGCTGCGCCTAGCTCCTGGACTCATGACGCTGATGCGCCTTTCCGTTATTGGAAGATTCGTGACTACTCATATGCCTACCGTTCCAAGCTCGCTTCCCCCACCATTGTGAGTAATATTGTAAACAAGATATTGCGTTCAGAGTAAAAGTTCCACTCATGTAACACCTTGCCGACGGATTCAGGTGGCCGAGCACTTTATTTCCAACATAGAGGAACTGCGGAAAACCAAGCCTGAAATGCCCTACCTAATTTCGTTCGATGCTGAGGATGTCAGGAAACAAGCTGCCGCATCTACTCAGAGGTTCGAGGAAGGTACATTTCCATTGTCAGATGTAATCATTCAAGTTCGGATTTCTGATGTGTTCGTTTGTCCAACGAGCGACAATGAGGAACTGGCGTGTTGTTCGTCCGTCCTTGCAGGCAATCCTATTTCGGTTTTGGATGGAATTTTCATGGCCATCAAGGACGATATAGACTGCTTTCCGCATCCATCTAAAGGTAAACACTTTGGTTTTTCCTCGAGCAGCATCAGATCATTCCAAAGTCTTGTCAGCCGAAATCGTATCTAACGACAGGTGCATCGACGTTCTACCACGAGGTGCGTGAAGTGCATAAGGACGCTGTATCCGTGTCGAGGCTGCGCCAATGCGGTGCTATATTGGTTGGCAAGGCAAACATGCACGAGTTCGGGCTAGGCACGACCGGAAACAATCCTCATTACGGGTCAGTTCGCTCATGACTTGATACTTGATGGCTGATGCAACATTTCCATTGAAATTGCTAATGAGTTAAAACTGATCCTGACAGGACGACAAGGAACCCTCACGCCGAGGATCGGTACACCGGAGGATCCTCTTCTGGACCTGCAGCAATCGTAGCTTCAGGACTATGTTCAGCCGCATTAGGAACCGACGGCGGAGGTGGATAAATGAATCATTATCGGCCATATCTGAATTCTCTTTTTCCATTTTCTTGAATGTCTCTTCTAACGATTATGCTGTCTTGTCGATGAGAACAGGTTCAGTCCGCATTCCTTCTTCACTGTGTGGCGTCGTCGGCTTTAAAACAACTTACGGTCGCACTGACATAGCAGGGTAGGTCCTGAAAAATATATCCGGATTAACGTATCAAACTGCCCACCTCTATAATCTTAGTCCCCATGTCGCTGATGTTTTCCTGTATACATTTCAAACTTTTGCCGCTCGCATTTTTCAGCGCACTGTGTGATTCAGGCACCGTCGAGATCATCGGGCCGATAGCATCAACAGTCGAAGATGTCATGCTAGTGTAAGTTTCTCAAACATAATTTGGGACTTTTTAAAGGGTGCCATGGATTCTGATAGTAAGACTTGGATGCTTTTTTTGCAGGTATGCCGCTATTCTCGGGGCTTCTCCATCTGACAGATACAGCCTGAAGCCTGTAAAATTCCTATAAACACATTCTATCCATATGTATCAGCTGTGAGGTTGGCAATCATATATCACGCTATGGTTCCCTGCAGGGGCCCCCTTGTTTCCCAAACGGAGCGCCACAAGAAAATTCCAGTATTTTGGGATCTTTGCGACTTGGAAAATATACCGAAGTGAGTATCTGTTTCATAGTTTTATTGAACGTAGGAATCTTTGGCTATTACTTGTAACTATTGAACGCTCCGTCTTCTTCTGGCAGTGGTTCAACGATGTCTTTTCCAGTGAGATCTCTGAAAAGTGCGAGGATGCGCTTAATCTGATAACCAAATTCCACGGCTGTGAAGTGAGTACCTTTCGTCACAATGCTCCATATTTTGCTGGGTCACATAGGCTGAGACGAGTATTGTTCTTTATAGGTGAAGGAGATTGTTGTACCGGAGCTGCACCCGATGCAGGTTGCTCACATGGTTTCCATCGGTTCGGAGTCGCTGGCTTCACTGACTCCAGATTGCGAGGACGGGTATTAGTCCTTCGCTGGCCACTCCCTGTGAAGCTGCAGTGCATGCGTTCTTTCCGCTCAAAATGACTTCATTTTTCTTTTCTGCATTTCAGGAAACTCACCAGGCTGGCGTACGACACTCGCACCAACCTGGCCCTATTCCGCTCCTTTTCCGCTTCTGACTATGTGGCTGCTCAATGCATCAGGTCAGTCTCCAGCCATGGCTCAGAAATGTTGAGCCTCCTCCAATTAGAAAACTGCTACTCCATCTTCTGTAACTTCTCAAATCGAATCATTTCAGGCGAAGGATAATGCACTACCACATGGAAATATTCAAGAAGGTCGACGTCATAGTGACCCCTACCACCGGGTATGCGCCTGTTTCGTCTAGGCCACCATTTACAAGATTCGGTCTTCCCCTGCAGAAGATCCGAAAACTAAGCTGTAGTATTGAGGCATCATGCTATTTGTTTTTTTTTTCTTCTTCTGGTTTCCAGCATGACGGCCCCTAAGATACCTCCCAGCGCCCTCAAGGACGGCGAGACAAATCTGCAGGTTACAGGTCAGTCAGCCGTTCATTACTGCTCGCAAGTCTATGAAGCACTTCTTTCCGACAGCATATGATGACTTTGCACTAGTAAGTCTAACGAGTTTCATACTCATGTTTACTATCGTTGGCTCAGGCTCCTTGATGAGGTTTATCATGGCACCGAACCTGCTTGGACTTCCAGCTATCACCATTCCTGTAAAAACTTCAACACTACCTTCCACATGCACTTTCAGAGCACTCAATGCTGTAAACTCGAACTACTCAGTATCTCAAAACTCGCACATTTGATTTTTCAGATCGGGTATGACAAGGAGGGGCTTCCAATCGGCCTGCAGCTGATAGGCCGGCCGTGGGCAGAAGCCACACTTCTACGCCTGGCTTCAGCCGTGGAGGTAAGTTAATATCTCAAAGAAATACATCACACCCGTTTCCAACGACATTTTTTTCTCCTACATCCTTGCTGACACAGATTTTCCGCTCCACAGGAGCTGTGCACAAAATCCAAGAAGAGACCGGCAGCATTCTATGACATTCTGAAAGTAGAGTGACTACCGAGAGTCATCGGCCTGGCCTTTTAACCTTCCTGTTAACTACAGAGATTACACGGCTCACGGAAATATTCGTTAGCATCAGAAGTATATACAGGAAAAGTTACCACAGGACAAGACCGAGCAGACTCCCTGTTAGAAAAAGTGTCTTTTGTATTGAGGTTGAGACTTATATGTAAGAGTTGCATCTCAAATATAGGGCAAGATCAATCAGAAACTGGAAGTTTGAAGAATGTTGACGATGATGATACGTCGCAATGAAGGTCAGCCCCGTCTATCCACTCGTTTTGAAACCAGGACTTGTCGTTACTTCTTTTTGTGATTTTCAGCGGCGCTTGGGGTGTCCAGGCCTGACGGAATCTTTCCTGGATAGTTAGTGGCAGAGGTGTCCGACCCTATCATGCTGAAACAAAAATCGAACTTCAGCGAAACGAAGACGAAAAAGAGGGCAACAGTTTAGGATCAAGATTCAAGAAGACTACCTTCTGTCGACAATGACCATCGAACGCAGCTCGCAGTTGGCGAAACTGGAAACAAAATCACGATTTTGTGATTCAGGGTCTTGTATTCGAGTGTTCAAGAAAAGCACATCCGAGGATTCGAATTTCGAGTACTTACTGCTTGCTGATTTCCTGCTTCATCGACGGATGATACTCATTTCCCAAAGCGCTGAGCGTGTGGAACAGAAAGCCGCTGTGGGTAACGATAGCTATTTCCTTCTCCTTCCTGGTCCACAGCCTGCGTCGAAAAAATAAAAAATTACAGCAAGTCCCGTCAGCGCTGACAGATATTCGAGAGTAGAGACGCATTTACTCTACACGACGAAAGAAACAAACCAGTCGAGGAACGCGAGTCCTCTGGCTGCGACCTCCTGGGTAGTCTCCCTGACGTCGGCCTTCCACAGGATATCCTCATCACTCTCTATCTGCAGATTAGTAATTTTAGTCACAAACCAAACCCCAGCTGTGCCGAAGTAAGCAGTTCCCATGTCGTCACTCACCAGAGAAAAATCGATTGCGGGAAACAGGTAGTGGTAGTCGCTGATGTTCCTCCGCCGGTCACAAGGGTGAACTCCCTGCAAAATGGACATGGGAGAGCCGACGAGTTCAGGTGATGACAGATGATTCATATCAACACATTAGCTCATTAACGGAAAGATGACCGACCAAATGCTCCCGGCAGGCCTCCACAGCCAAGAAAGGTGGAGAGTCGAGGCTTGAAATCGCTCCACGGAAGCTGTTTCCGGCATTCGCAGTCATCAACGGCAAGATGTCCATCCTGTCTGTGTAACCCTCCCCGCCAAAAACTCCAACAGCTGTTTGCATAGTCCTGGAATATGACAAGCGATTTTTATCGCGTTAAGGGGGAAATGAAATAATACCAATTAGCGGAAATCGTAAAGCATCAACTAATTTTCAACAAGTACCTTAGAAGAGGAGATGTGATCACTAAGTCAATCCGCTTCGAAAGGCCAGACTGGTGAACATGTTTGCGCAAGTTATCAACCTGTGGAAAAACTTCGTCACGATGAGACCTGCGGATTCGCAACATTTGGATCAGGGCATAAGGCGCACCTGCTGCCAGCCTAGTTGGGTAAGGTGGGCGTCGAAGTACTCGGGAGACATGTAAGCCTTGTAGTTCTTATCTCCGTCGACATTGTGGATTCCCTGCGCGTGCCTCACCTGATGGAATCGGTACATGTGATATTCGCTCGTCAGAGTTCAAGATAGTGATGATCAGGATGGCGGAGCTGAGTGAGAAACTGACCAGATGAATCGTCTTGCAGCGGTGCAGAGGGAACAACGTTGGACCAGGCTTGTTATCCATGTCTCCACCTGAAACCGAACATCAAACAGACAACATTTTCAAGCCACTGAATCAGCTGAAATCCAGGCCATTGTTAACATTTGGCAAATCTCATCTGCTGTCAAGAAACAGGAAGAAACCCGCAACCCCAAAACCACAGAAAACCCTAGCAGATCGAGCTGACATTAGTCTGAACAACACCACCGCAGCATCTACCAGACAAAAAAAAAATGCGACAAAAATATGCCCTTAAATCAAGATGACTACTTGACCAGACCCCATCTCATCAAATCAGCAGCTATCTCTCTCAAGGTCGGAAGTGAAAGCAGATCAGCTAACATACAAGCAGGGACCTATCAGCACAGAGACAAAATTAGGGCAGAAAGGAACCCGAGATCCGTACCTGAAAGAGATAAGCACCTCACCGACCAAGGCGGAGCCGGAGATGGAGCTCGAGCTGGAGCTGGCCGCCTCGGCGAAGAGGAGGAGTAGGAAGAAGTGGAAGAGAATGGAATGAAAATGATGCGGCCAATAAGACCACTTGTCATATTGACCTGGACTGACACGGAAGTGGATATTTCTTTCTTTTTTTTATTTAATAAAAAACTGAATTTTCAACCTCAAATCGGAGTGAATCGATCCAGACGCCAACTGGGGTTTGGATGTAAGAGCTCAAAGCTCAGATCTTGATCTACCCCACGATCCGATTCCAGCCAAAAATCCCACCTTCACCTTGTGGATATATATATATATATATATATATA
>NQLW01000047.1:530669-542709 GCA_002312845.1 Kalanchoe fedtschenkoi | reverse complement strand
TGTTAAAGAGAAATTATGATCACAGTTACACAAACATACCCATAAATATAGCAGGAATCATCAAAGGATGAGCTTTTGCATCCTCTAAGCATGCCTGATTTAGTAGTCTCGTGTGGCTTGATAAGGCTAATGGCATCCGCTTCCGAGATCAGAGCAGCAACAGTAGTATCATACTCCTGATCAACCTGTACTTTCAATGCAAACATAACATAGTTGGTGATATAGAACGCGAGAATTGCACCTCCATAAATATGGATATTCTCACTCTTTACAAGTATAAAGGGATATAACACATAATTATTTACATCTAAGCCGACAATAGTAAAAAGAGTACCCTTTTACATTACATATAAGTGCGTCCCATCTACGAAAAGTAGGGATCGAGCATTCACATAAATTATAAGCCTCATTGTAGCATCAAATGCACAAAATATAGCCTGTCATCATGAAAAGTCTCATCGATCTTATTCTTCTGCCAGTACATTATTATACCTAAGTTGATCTTGCATAATATATTAATTTCTTCAAGTCACCAAATAAGTTGAGGGCTTTATGTCTACCCCTTCCCGAAAGAGACACCGCTCGTGTTCGATCAGAAATGCTGATAATGCCGCCACTAAACATGGTCGACTGGTTGAACCGAGTCCTTATAAATTGTTGGATAGATGGAGAAAAATATTGGAGAAAAATTTGTAAGAAACCTCACACCATAGTAGAAAGCTCACTCCTTATTTCTTGTGTACTTTATATTAACTTCATAAAGAAATGGATGATGGAGATGATTTTCATCCAACAGTTACAAACGTCTACTCTAGAAAACATGGCATCCTACATCGAAAAAGAGGTTCCTAGAAAGACCCCCAAGTTCTGGCGCTTGCAGTCTCCCCGACATTTTCATGGAGGCGACTGGAACCACAACAGAAGTTGCCTGTTCAACAATACTTCCGACACATCACTGAATGGCTAAGTCGAGCACTTACATGGCTAAGTCGTGCAAGTGCTCGACTTAGGCTCATCTGCGCGAGTTCATAGCAAAGACGTCCATCCAGCGACCTGACTTGCAGGTCGGCATCCTCACATAACTCATCCAATACAGCCTTCCAGTGGACACCAACCACTCCAACGTTTCTCTGTCCACCAGCTTCAAAAAATTCTCAGTTTTAGACAAAGCAGATGATTCAATTTGTTCGCAACAGGTGCAAAAAGTTTTAGCAACAACGAAATTCATATCTTTAGAACGAGTTTCCAATCTTTAGCAACAACTAAAGAGGAGAGAAATCATCATTTAAAATTTTACATAACACTCAATGGTGCGCCTCTTCAACAGCAACCACCTCATCCTCATCGTCGCTGTTGTAAACAAATATGATGTGCTTCCCGCTGAACAATGGCAGCCGCCCAATCCCTCCATCAAGGCTCAACCCACTCATCCCACGACAAACATCCTCGTCATCCACACTACAGCCGTTGACCTGCATTGACCAGATGGATGACCCATCATCATCATCATCGTCAGCGAATGAATTCCTTTCTCCTACACTCACAGTTGAACGACACTCGGAAACATCAGACACGTCTTTCTCCAGAAACTCCAGCATCAGCGATCGAGTCAGGGGACCGCCGCCTCTAGCTTCAAATGCATCACTCAAAGCCTGAGAAATGTTGATTGGTTCTTGGACGATTGGAGCAGGCAACTCGAGGCCCGACGCGTCACCGGAATCGGGAACCTGGGGCGTGTTCGCCGGAGCCAGAAGCGTGATCGGCGAGTCAGTGAAGCTCCTCACAAAAGGACACTGCGGGAGCTTGGGAACCTCCGATTCTTCTTCCACCATTTGAAGCAGGTTCTTGACCTGCCCCCGCAGCAGAGCCTCACCGGAACCGGGAGTCACCGCCGCCTTCGTCCTCGCGCTCCTCCCCACCATCCTCGTCAGCGGCGTCTTCACACTTCCACAAGTCAGCCCGACGACGGGAGAGTCGTTGGTGATGTCGGTCAACGCTTGACCTGATTTCCTCTGCCTCGAATTCACATCCGATTCCTCTGTCATCGCACAAAAACCATTAAACCCTGGTCAGCAAAATGAGTGCAAAGATGAGAGGCTTACGTGAAGATGAAACTGGATTGCCAGCGCCAGCTCGAGATCTGGTCACCATTCTCTTGGACGCGGGGGTCTCCATTTTGGAATTTCCGTAGCAAAACCTCGCTGGTAAAACGCTCTTCGATTTCAACCAGACGCAGAGCGCTCAAGCAAGGGTTGATGATCGAGAGAGAAGAAGTAAAGTTTTATATAGTGGGTTTAGGGTTGAATTTGACCGTTAGGGAGCCAGCAAGAAGTAGCCGTTGGAGCGCAATTAATTTAAATATTTTCCGTCCCTGTAATTTGGCAACTACCACCTCACACGGGCCTAGAGTCCGAGCTTTGCTGGGCCACTTTATTGGGCCGGCCTGCGCTATCCCAATTTAAATATTCTTCGGTTGCTAGTTTACGCTGCACTCGACCAACACTTCGGCATTGGCTGCCTCGTGTTCTTGGATTGCTAGTTTTAGCGACAAATATTTACTCTTCATCAACGAAATTTATATACTTTAACCGACAAATTCGAATACCTTATATTAGCCACGATTATCTTATCATTAGCGACAAATTTCTTGTCTTTACGCGAATCTTTTCTTTAGAAACGAATTTGTCATCTTTAACGACGAATGTGTCATCTTTAGCGACGAATATTCGATAACAATTCGATCTGTCAATAACAATATACTTGTATACCAAGAATCAACTTCTGGAATTTGCCAGGAACTCGCTTCAACAGACTCATGTATAAAGAATAAAAAAGACTGACCGAAACATTTCGGGTCTGAGCAATCTGCCTCAGCAACTCACTTTCTAATCTTGCTGACCTTGGCGCGGATCTTCTCTTCCAGAAGAGACGTGTCAGTGTCCAAATCGAAGATCCGGTTCAGCGCGTGCATATTGTCGAGAATCTCGTTCAGCGTCCTGCCGTTGCTCCCGTCACATCTCAGATGCTGCATTGGGCCGAGGAGCAGCTTGTTCACGATCCCCGCGCTGAGGTCCCGGATCACCTTCTTCTGCTGGTCGGATAAGTCCGGGCCCATTCTAGCCAGGCATTTGTCGAACTCGGCAGCACGGACTCGCTCGGCGTAGGCCCTGAGCTTTTTGATCGTTGGGACGGTTTCCAGCGAGTCCATCCACGCCACAAAGTCTTTCAGCTCCTCGGAGATTATTTCCTGCGCTTCGTCTGCTTTCTGGAGCCGCAGCTCCTTGTTAGCTGCTACCACCTCCTTCAGGTCATCCACGTTGTAGACCTTAGCCGTGTCCAAATCGGAAACACACGTTCCGATATTTCTGGGAACAGATATGTCGACGAAATGCCGCACGGATTTGTTATCGGGTAGAGCCTCCACTTGTTCCTTCGACAAAAGCAGGCTTTCCGAAGCCGTGCACGTGAAAATCATATCCGCTTTAGCAGTGGACTCAACCAACGCCGACAGCGGCTTCCAGACTATCTCGACATCCTTGTACTCCTCAACCAACGCCGCGACTCTCTCCTCGGACCGGTTGATAAGAACCATACTTCTACAGCCTTTAGCTACCAAGTGTTTGATCACGAGCTTTCCCATCTTGCCCGCCCCGACCACCAAGACCGACACGTTTTCATATGAAGGCTGTGAAATTTTCATCAGCCCGAGCTCCACGGCCGCAGAGCTGACGGAAACCGCTCCAGAACTAATCTTCGTCTCGGTCCTCACCCGCTTACCGACAGTTATAGCGCGCTTGAACAGCCCGCTGATTTTTCGGTCAAATCCAGCGACTCCTTCGGCGGATTTCACCACCTGTTTGACCTGAGCGAGGATTTGACCTTCTCCAAGAACGAGAGAATCTAATCCTGCTGATACTTCGAATAAATGTTTTACAGCATCTCCGTTGTACAGCAAAAACCGGTGCTCGCAGAGCTCCGGAACCGGAACTCCACTCGTCTATCACAACAGAAAAAATAATTAAAATTTCAGGAAAAAGAATATTTTACACATCAATGAACGAAAAATAATAAATCCTCCAGAACCGAATTATTTAAGACATCAATGGATGAGGAAAAAAATCAATCTTCCAGAAACAAATTATTTTAGACATCAATGAACGAAACAAAAATCAATCTTCCAGAACCGAACTATTTTACACATCAATGAACGAAAAATAATTAATCTTCCAGAACAGAACTATTTTACACCATCAATAAACGAAAAATAATTAATTCACCCAAGCCGAACCATTTTACACAACAATGAACGAAAAATAAATAACAAAAAATAATTAATCTTCTCGAACCAAATTAGTTTACCCATCAATGAACGGAAAATATATTATCTTTGCCAAGCAAATTATGCCAAACGCCAAATTTCCAAATAAATACGATCATGTACCTTGGACATCCATTCGGTGACTTCTTTAACTCCGCGGCTTTGAGACAAAGCCACTATGTATATTTCCATTCTGTTACAGGTGCTGAGAACGGCGGCTTCTTCGATATGGTTCAAAGCGCAAAGCTCTTGGATGGCTTGCGGCCACTGCGCTTCTGGAATGGCAAACTTCTCACGCATCTCAATGGGTGATGTGTGGACGCTGAGCCCAACGACAATGATGCTGCTCCTCTCTTTTGTGTATCCTGATGGATAAAAACATGAGCTCGAGTCAGAAATCAGAAATCCAAATTGCAATAGATAAGATCATCTCTACCCAATTAGCATCCTATAAAAACATCTCAAAACCAAAAACCAACAGAAACCTTATAGCTGAGATCGAGCAAGCCTTGTGAAACGAAATAGCTTATCAACAAGGACATGACTTTGATATCTATTCAACGAAATTTAGTAGTTCCATTGACGACTGCGGCTGCAAATCTACAAGGTAAGCTAGCGAACCGCGGCTTCCATAACATCCATGTGTATCTCAAGATGATTTTTTTCTTCTCAAATTTATGCCCTTTTCTTCATTGTCTATCAAATCTGCATGCCCATGTCGTTTTGTTTCCTATATACCCTCTTCGCGGTTAACATCCACGAAAATAAAGCATCTTCACTGATGTTAACGGCGAATTTCGTTAAACAAGAACTTCGCTTTGCTTCTTTGCTTAATACGTGCCATCTTCGACTGAGAAGATACACATGAACTTCGCTGTTCATAACTGCGAAAATACATTGGGGAAAGTTTGCAATTGTGAATCGCGAAGATCTATTATCTTCGTTCTTGATAACGACAAAGTCATATTCGCAGCTAACTCAGCGAAGATATGCCCCATCTTTGCGGCAAAGAGGGTATGTTGAAAACAAAACGGAATGAAAACTAAAAAAAAATATTCAAACACCAAAAAAATATCTCAAGACAATGAAAACTCTATTGTGTAATCACTCTACAAGCTTCCATTGAAATACATCAATGGCAGATCTTTCCAGATTTCTAAACCAAACATCAACGCCAGAGAACTGAGAAACCTCAAACACCTCAAACTAAGCATCATCATCATCGTCAAACCTAGAAAACTCAAAAAAAAAAAATGCAAATAATTTACAAGGGTTTTTTCAAACTCACTGTTGGCAGCAGATGTCTTGAGCAACTCCAGAGCAGAAACACTACTTCCAGATCTCGATGTGGAGCCCTTATCATTCTCCATGATCGCAGCCCGCAGCTCAAGTTTCGAGCTTCTCAAACAAACCCCAGCTCTCTGAAACCCTAATCCTCTTCCAACTCCACACCAAGCCCGACCATACCCAGATGGCAAAATCGAAGCTTTCGATCGATTCGACTCAGAATCCGACCTCACGCCACCTCGCCAGCTTCCCACGCCGCTCATCGCCGCCATTGCCGCACTCGACAGCTCCCAAAATCACAGCCAGTCCCGCCACAAAAACACAACCCTGAATGAAAAACGGAGAGCGGATTCGAAGAGATGGAGAATGGTTGACAACGAGGAGTTGTTCAACCAACCCCTTCTTCTTCTTCGCATGTTCTTATTCAACGGAGTTGGTCGGTAAAAGGAGCGAAAGGTTTGACGGCTGCGAGTTGACTTAAGACCGCGTTTGGTGATTCCAAATTCCGACAACGCGTTCCACCACGAGGCAGTCATAAAACAAGCTCCCGTTAAAAACGTGAAATTTATTTAACAGTTGCAACCAAACGCGCCGTATCTACAACGAACCATCTAGAATCGAAGGTTGAATCTTTGGGTAACTATTTGGATTGATTAGGTTTTTAATAAAAATTTAAATCGTCCTAATTCGTTTGAATAATTTAGAATCGATTAGCACTGTTAATTTTTAAATAATCAATCCGAGTTGATTTAATTTTTTCAGGAAGTTTATTTGTTATTTCATATATTTTTATACAAATAATAATATATAATATAAGGATACTGATTTATATTATCTATTTAATTAAATTTATATATGATTTAAAATGATTTGTTTTGATAAACCAAACCTAGTCGATTTTATAAAAATAGAAGCTGTAATCGAACTATTGTTATTTTATCGATTTAATACGATTAATCGATTTATCGATTCATAGGTGCGAATAAGCTGAAGCGTTACAAACCCTAGTTTTCGATTCCGTACAATGTTGTTGGATTCTTGCATTAAGGATAAAAAGATTCGATCTTGACTTTTCAATCATGTGGATTAAGGGCATCCATCAAAACAAATCAAAAAAAGATTTACGTCATGCCACATCAGATTTGTGTCATGCCAGTTCAGCAATGTTATAAATATTTTTTTTACAAACCGACCCACATGTCACATTATATATTTTTCTATCTTTTCATATTATATTAATTAATTTTTTTTAAAATTTATTAAATATTTGATGATTTACAATTATTAATTCATATTATTATTTTTTGATATTTATATGAAAAAAAATTTAAATAATAAATTTTTTCATCAAACCATACCCTTGCTTGGGCTCAAATCCTCCTCTTCACACCCAACCCAACCCTCTCCCAATCGAAACACAGAACCCAGCGCTGCCCCCGAACAGCTCCTCGTCCCAACCCCAATCGGTATAAACCTATACCCGTCTCGCTCGCCCTCAAACCCTACGAAACTCTCGGGACTGAACTGGCCAGGCTCGTCCCACACAGCCCCGTCCGATGCACTGCACACGCGTTGGTTATCAGAATAGTTTTCCAAACATGATCTTTAATCACGTTTGGAAGCACGAAACGTGAATAAAGATCACACAGATTTTTAATCACGTTTGCAAGTATGAAACGTGATTAAAGTTTTTTCACGAAGACGAAGTTGCTTCGTGTCAGAAGCCCATAAACCACCTCCCACATCAGCACAAACCGCTTCGTACTATGACACGAAGCGTTTCAAAAAGCTTCAATGGGGATGCCCTAATAGAGCAAGCTCAGCTGCAGCCTGTCTTAGCTTCATTCCCATGCTGTCATCAATGTGCTGACAACGTTACAAATTCGATTCTCCACTAGCTGGAAAAATTCATCAGATCGATACACACAAATGATAAATTGTGGCTTGATGGGGCCCCAGAATACGCGCGCTAAGTCTGCCGGATTCCGCTGGGCCATGATTGATTCTTCACCGGTTTCAGAATCGCTTCAACCTCAGATAACATTTCGCGGTCGATTCCCGTCGTGGCAAGTTCCACAGCCGCCGCAACGTTCTCCTCAACCTGACCATCACAAGCCCCATTAGAAAAGCTGGCAACTTCGGATTCATTTGGGAGTGAAATGCCCAACAAGGCTATGATCATAAAGCCTGGAAAATTTCGACACTCGAGATTATATCGGACCTGTTTGACGGAGTTCATTCCAACCAGCACCGTCGAAATATCCTGATTGGACAAACTGTATTGCAAAGACAGCTTAGAGATGTTCTTTCCCTTTGATTTGCAGTGAGCGGCCGCAGCCTGACACGCAGCCTGCCAAAGAGATAACAATATAATCAATTGTCATTAACAAGCGAAAACATACGAAATTTTCAGTTTCAGAGACTAACATTAGCGTCAAAATTTACTCTTTCAAGAATAAAATGCATAACATTAGTGACCACTAAAAGCAATCCGCTTTAATCTGAATCGGTGCTAAGAGCGGTCAAAATAGGTGCTTAAAAGGCAGTTGTAAGTTATAACGGACCTTTAGTTCAGGAGAAGCCGGATGCCACTCGGGGGGTCCAGCATCAGTGAGAATCCCCATAGCAAGCGGCGAGGCGCTTATAATCCCAACACCTTTCCCTTTCAGATAAGGAATCAGATCCTTCAAGGCATTATCGTTAATGCCGTAGTGGCAGTACGAAAGAATCACATCCACCATTCCAGGCGGGACTCGATCCAGCACATAGGTGAAAATGTCCAATGGCAAGCCGGTAATCCCGATGAAGCGAATCTTGCCCGCTTCCTTCAGCTTCACAAGCGCAGGCAGCGTCTCGCTCACAATCTGTCACCCATTCCCAACATCGAAGTCAGAACCAAAAATCCAAATCCCCGAAAAACATAAGAAATCAGCAATCATCATACAAAAACTAATATGTGGTAAAACAACCTGATCGAGGGATCCGAATTCGATATCATGGCACTGCAGTATGTCAACGTAATCAAGCTGCAACCTTTCTAAGCTCTCGTCGATGCTCCTGGTCACCCTTTCGGCGCTGAAATCAAAGCCATCGCCGTAGCGACCGCATTTAGTTGACACAATGTACTCGCTCCTGGGCACCTGTAGAGCCTTGAGACATTTTCCTAGAATCTTTTCGGACAACGTCCTTCCATAGTACCTGTTCAAAATGTAAAAACCCCTTTATCCAATCAGCCATCTGAACCTCAAAGATCGGAACTTCAGATCAACCTGACACACCCTCACACACCACAACACACCACAACCCAAATCCAAATCCAACAACACACCACAACCCAGCAATCTAAGACCCGTAAAGATCAAAACATGGGCAAAATATGACACACCCAGAAACCCAAATCCAACAACAACTTAGAAATCGAAAACCCTAAAAGCCCACGTACGGAGAAGTGTCGAAGAAGTTGACGCCCAGATCAAAAGCGCGGCGAACGCATCCAATAGCTTCCTCGAGCGGCACTGGGCCGAACACATTGCCCAGTGGGGAAGCTCCGAATCCGACACAGCTCAGCTTCAGCCCGGTGTTCCCCAGCTCTCTGAGCTCCATCCTCGGCAGCGCCATCGAACCACCACTCTTCGAATCTCCGCGAATCTCGTTACGAGATAACCGAATCAATCAGCGGACATGTCGGTAAATTAACTAATTTCTCAATTTTAACCAGTGAGGTTTCGTGGTGTAGTTGGTTATCAAGTCCTTCTAAGTTCTTCGGTTCGAACCCGGGCAAAGCCAATTTGTCTTTCTATAAGATATCTTTTTGTTGAAAAACCCATTGAAAGGACGACACTATCGTCTCTTTCTCTAACATATCTTTCTGAATAAACGGCATCGTTTATTTGCCAAATCGTGAAAACGACGGCATATGCGTCAGAAAGTGGAGAGGGCCATCGTAACTGGGGTGGAGTGGAGACCCTATTTTCGTCATTTGCGCCACGTGTCGCTAGCCAATATCTTAAAACGGCGACGTTTTTGTTACGAAATCCAGCGGTTAGCTGTTCCCAAAAACGGAAAATCGACACAAACCCAACACCCACCGTCCAATCAAACACGACCGCCACGTCACAATCTCCCGCGACGCCCGCCTCTCGTCTCCAAATTTCCCAGACTCCACCTGTTTCAAACCTGGACGCGAATCTCTCAATTCTCCCGAGCTTCGGAAACTTCCTGGTAATCAAAAACCGATAAATCAGACTCGACTCATCGAGCGTCGCTGTATCGTTTTTGAACCACCGGGACCTCGTTCTGTGTCAGGATGTTCCTGCGATCGGTCGAAGTTTCGATCTTGGTGTTTCTGGCGGTGGTGTCGTCGTCCTCGGCACTGGTCGCTTCGCTTGGGAACAACCCCAGATACCCAAAAGCGCTATCCGTAAGCTCACGATTCCCCAAATCCCACCTTTTTGTTACTCCGATCGATTTCAGACAATGAGATGGAATTAGTTGCTGGGTTTGTCGAATCATGGTTTGATTTTGAGTTGTGGGGTGTAGGATCTGAAGGAGGTGATCACACAGGGGTTAGGGTTTCAAGCTGATGACGTGAAGATATCAGGGTTCGACATCCGGGACGTGCTGGTGGGGCATTCTGTGGCTTACGAATTTGACGTCGAGATAGGGAACAAGGTCACGCCGTTGAAGCTCCTGGAGGATGTGAGCAGGTGGGAGTATGTGGATCTGCCCATTTTTCGAATGGAGGATCCGAGAGGGTCAGGGAAGGAGCTTGCTCTGCGGAGCAAGGTGGATGACGGACAGCCGGTTCTGGAGCCTTTTCAGCTCGCCGGTCCCATGGAGCTTTGGATCCAGGATGCCAAGGATATCCGCATTTCTCTTCCGGTAAGTTCTTGGCCACATTTTCATTGTCAGTTTTGCCATAATTTCCATCTAAGTTGCGAACCGCGAAACTCTTCCAGCTATGTGTCGCGGGTAGTTATTGGAAAGCGAAAATGAATATAATTTTCGTTAGGGTTTTTTCGCAATCTCTTTTGAAAAAAAAAGAATCCATTTTTACGCCAATTTCATTGGTTTAAGATTTTCGTGGTTTGGAACTTGCAACAGGATGTGGATGCCGGAGTGCTGAAGAAAGTGATCTTGGCGGAAGGGGCGGTGGTGACGGTCAAGGGCGCAAGATCCGTCAGCCTGCGCCACCCGGTGGAGCTTCCGCTGCCTCTGAACAGGACCGGCAAAGGTTTCGCCTCGGGCATTTTGAGCCTGGCTGAGCGCCTCCGCCAGGCGTCACTGATCGAAGGAGCTACTCTCTTATCTCTGCGTATCGTCGGCCCTGTTGAGTATGTCACTTGGCGAAATATCCCACATCGGCTAGTTTCGGCTAGTGAGGGGAAGAGAAGGTGACTTATATTGGATTGTTGAACCATGACTTACAAGCCTGGGCTTTTGAGTCACAATGGGGATACAATCCAATATGAGCCGACCTGTAAATTCAACATGGTATCAGAGCCGACGGTTCAATCCGAGACCAGGGATAAGTGTTGAGGCCAAGAAAACGAATAGAGGCACCCCAAGAACGAAAGACGTTGCAGGGCGACGTAAGTGGCTCGCAAAGAGTGCGAGTAAACTGGCTGGGCCAGAGAGAGTTGCAGGGCGACTAAGACGTAGGTTAGACCCCAGAGAGCGGGGGAGACGCAGAGGGCGCACCTACGAGGACGCATGCCACGAGGAGGGGCATAGCGAAGTATTGATCGAGGGGGAGCATGTGATATTTCCCCATGTGAGGGGGAGATTGTTGAGTATGTCACTTGGCGAAATATCCCACATCGGCTAGTTTCGGCTAGTGAGGGGAAGAGAAGGTGACTTATATTGGATTGTTGAACCATGACTTACAAGCCTGGGCTTTTGAGTCACAATGGGGATACAATCCAATATGAGCCGACCTGTAAATTCAACACCCCACCTCGCTCACATCACCCGCGTCATCGCCGAACTCGCCTGCCAGCAGACTGAGACTGAAACGCCTGGCACCGGGGCTCGTCGAGCTCTCCTCGCCATCCAAACCCAAATCCACCGACGGCCTGCTATCAGCTGTCAACCTCGAGGACGCGACCGCCCTCCTGACCCCGATGCAGTTCACCACAATGTGGCCGCTGGCCTCCGTCAACGCCTCCAACTCCAACTTACTGGGGTTCGAGGCCCTGCTCTCGTCCCTCCTCGGCCCCAAAGCCAGCAAGAGCGGCTCGTTCAAGCTCCTCAGGGCGGACGTCGAGTTTTTTGCTAATTTAACTTCTTCGCTTCGTTCCCTATCAAAACCACAACCCCGTTTCGTTTTTTTTCCATACTACCCATTTCGCTCTTCAGTTGAGCGAAAATATAGCCCATTTTCGCTCTATCGGACCGCGCAAATGCCACGTGTTCAACTTGCCTGACTCACCTGCT
>NQLW01000047.1:511699-529954 GCA_002312845.1 Kalanchoe fedtschenkoi | reverse complement strand
GATTATTTTATAGTCTGTATTTATTAGTTTTGCTTATATATTCATCAGATATGTCTCGATATTCATCAGAATTGATTATATATTCATCAGAATTGCTTCTATATTTATGAGATTATTTTATGATCTTTATTAATTTTTTTTGCTTCCATATTCATCAGAAATGTTTCGATATTTACCAGAAAAACTTACATATTCACCAGAATTCTTAAATTTTTCCTTAAGCTGACATATCGAGTCATCACACCAGAATTTGATCTATCCAGCAACATATCACCCAGCAGCTGTCATTTTGCAAACCCTTTAGAAAACAAAATGGTCCAGCACCAAAATATTATGCTTATCAAAACCAAGTACGCACAACTAAAATGTAAACTCGACCTCCAAGACACCATCAGAATAATGAAATTTAGAAATAGGAAATACGTTTAATTGACATAGTTAAAGGTTTCCGTAAATAATGGAGGAAACTGGTATACAAAAGCCTCAGCTAATGTCACTATATGTCAAGTTGTATAGTAATTTAGTGGTACTGCTTTGAACAGAATTGTCCCACACTTGATATTCGGAGTAAGACCAGTGTTTCACAATAACTTGGTAGCCATTTGGAAACACACAACTTCTGGCATCATCTCAAATGTGACTGACCTTAATGGCCTGTCGTCTGGTAATATAGTTGGGGGACTCCAGCACATGAGCAAGTTTAGTGAATATATAAATAATTTTGATGAATATCCAACGAATTCTGATGAATATGAAAGCAAAAATAATAATAAAGACCAAAAAAATAATTTGATAAATATAGGAGCAATTCTGGTGAATATATAAGCAATTCTGGTGAATAACCAACGAATTCTGATGAATATGGAAGCAAAAATAATGAATGAAGACCAAAAAAATAATCTGATAAATATAGGAGCAATTCTGGTGAATATCCAATGAATTCGAATGAATATGAAAGTAAAAAAATAAATTTAGACCATAAAATAATCTCATAAATATATGACCAATTCTGGTGAATATATAAGCAATTTTGATGAATATCTTATCAGTTCTGGTGAATATCCAATAATTCTGGTGAATTAAATGCAAAGTATTGAAACGACGCAGTTCTGTACGAATAAAACACAAAACGACGTCGTTTTAAAATAAATCAAAACGACGTCGCGCGAGGGACAACAATTTGCGCTGTACAGACTACATACAGCTGCAGATTCTCAATTGCTCATTTCTTTTTCTCTCTCCTCGAAATCGAAATTAGGGTTTGCTCGAATCGCGTTGCATTCGATTTCGTAGATTCCCAATTCAATCTGGTCGAGGAATTTCCGCGCTGACGTCATCTTTTCGGAGATAAGTTCATCGGATCTTTTTCTCATCCGGTACGGGAATGGTTTTTCTTGAATAACTTCAACTTTGATTCGGATTTGTTGAATTTGGGTGTCAAGAGAAAGCGTCGATTTTGATTAGGTGGGGAGGTGAATTGTTTGACTTTGTGCAGAGGATGGATTTGGAGACGGAGAATCGGATCGCGATGATTCTGATGAAGGAGGCTGCGGAGCTGAGGCGGCAGGCGGATAGGGAAGGGTTGCAAGCTTATCTGCGTGATCCGAAAGCAAGGGGTCGGCCCAATTCGAGATTCCTGACTGCAACTGTTCTCGGAGTTCAACAAGGTTCGATCTCTATTTCTTTTCCGAATTGCTGGCTGGAAATCTAGGTCGGACTTACAAGGGTCTTTTCTTGGTGGATGAAATTCGAATTGTGGATTTTGATTCGTGGAGGTTGAAGTTGATAGGATTTAGGAGTGGTGTGCTTGTTGCACTGGTTTCAGTTGTTTAGGACATTTTCATATTTTGCATCACTCATCTTCCTGATAAAATCTGTTCCGAAATGAATGTGTATGTCATCCCTTCTCCAAGATGCTACTTGCCTGTGTCATAACCTTGCATTTTGGATACGGTGGTTACTTAGCCAGTTTCTCTTTCTTGAGCTATTGGCATTCTCATGTCAAGACTTTAGTGGTGTTTTGTGAATGTTGTTTGTACATGAATTTTGATTGGTTACGATATATGATACTGAAATTTGTAAGGCTAGTTCTGGTCATAAGGAGGTTTACATTATCACAACAGTTAAGATTTCCCTTTTTAACCAGGCTGGTGTCTGACGGAGAAGGTTTATTTCAAAAAAACGAGTTGCTGATTTTTTTCGTGTTTTTTACATGCAAATCGCATTTTTCGTTGAACTTGCATGATTTGGTATGATGTCAATGTCAGATTTCTAGCCAAAGTCGGGGATTTTGGTTTAATATGTTTTAGTTTAGGGCGGTTGTTTTTGCTATCTTGAATTATACGCGTTCCGTAGTCTTTTTTGTTATTTTGTGATTTTTATCGTGTTTTACTTTGCTCGTTAAGCATAAGCGAGCTTTCTATTTGTTGTGATTTTTATTTTGATTTTTGTATCTTCAATATCATGTATCTTGTGAGTTTTATTCTGTGCCTGTTTATATGTTTTGGGTTTTTTTATTTGTTCTTGCAGCTAATCGAGCTGTGGAGGTAAATCAGATGTGGCGGCTACAGCAAAAAGAGAAAGAGCTGGACGAAAGGATAAAAAAGAGGATGAGAGATGAGGGGCATAGAGAAACAAATCACACCAGTAGTAGGAGGTACGCAGTAGAAAAGGTCGACCGGGTTTCATGCTCGTCAAGCAGAATGTCGCGTGAGGGTTTTTCTCCTAGGGATGATGAAGGTTTGAAAGATGAAGAGATCGAAGAATTCCTCCATGCCAGGCATGTTTGATTCTCTCCATATAACCACTTTTGGTATTGAAGCCTGTGAAAGGGATTTAGTTGGACTGTTTTGTAATTTTTCTTTTTTGTTAATGATAGGGTGAAGCGAGGCAGAGGCGATGTGGGGTCTAGGATGGATGAACCAGGTCCGTACCTGCCATCAGAAGCTGACCGATCCGGCCCTGAAACAAATTTCAGGGAGAGATGGGAATCCCGCATTCTCGGCCCTGAAAAGCCTATCAGCATGGATAATCTTGAGAGGGCGAAACCAGACAAGTCGGACTCGAAAAGGTCGAAAAGTAAACATCCCAAGAAACATAGATCGAAAGACAAGCCCAGGGACAAGTCAAAGAAGAGTAAGGAGAAGAAGAAGACGAGGAGGAGCAAACACAGTGATTAGACTAAAGCCATTCCTTTGAGAATTTGGGATTTAGTAAAGTTTCCATTGTGTGATGATGTAGATGCTTGTAAATGTGGTGGAGAAATATGAATGGAAGTCATAGCCAATCTTTTGTTCCAGTTCATAACCCGGATTTTGCTTTCAAGGTAAACAGTTAGTTACGACAAGTGAACCGATCAAATTGACTGGTTCAAGAAAAGAACCGACAGTTGAACCGGTTTGGCTTCCGGTCAAATCGATAGGCAAATCTGAAGGCATGGCACAAGTTGACGTTGACCGTTGTAACGTGCTCCATTTATGCCACCGCATCCCGCTACTAAAAAGCATCACGCGACGTGTCGCTTTAACTGGTGTTTTCCCGCACGCTAAGCAGTCGGTTATTTACTTATTTTTATATTTCTGGATGACACTTATTTATTTTTAATTATATGTTTACTTAGTTTTATTATTTTAATTATATATTTATTTAGTTTTATTAATGGAAAAAAGACTCTGCTTAACAAATCCGATATATATTCTATCAAAAAGGCTAATACATCTCTATTTATTTGATTTTGATTATTATGGGTTGCGTACTACTATCATTTTATGAAAAAGATAAAATAAAAATACAACTCACCTGTTTTTTCTTTAATTTTTTTTTCACTATCTTTCTTTCATATAATAATAATCAAAATATCCATGTTTATATTAATATAGAATAAAACATATTAATATTTTTATTCTCTTAGGTAGAAAGCAAGCAGAGTTCCTAAACCCTTCAAAAATGACTCATTGATCCTCACTTATATTTTCATTTATGAAATTAATATTAAACTTTTTTAGATTGACCATCTTACATTTATCAAAAATGAAATAAATACAGTGAGTACAGATACGTCACGAAATTTTTTTCTTCACCCATATTCTTTATATGTAAAATAATAAACTAAAATATTTCGATGGCTCAATTGCTCATATTTTTTAATTTTTGCACTGGTTATAATAATAAACTACAATATCACACGAAAGTTCAATTTTTTTTGACTCATATATCAAATAAATGTTATAAAAATAAGGATAAAACTCAAAGAGAACCTGAACTATCATCACTTACCTAATTGCGTTACGAACTACCATGATTTTCAAAAAGAATGCGAAGAAAAATTACGTCATTTTACACATTTGGTTATCAATGATTTTACACATTCATAAACTAATATTATTATAAGACTTAGATTTGTGTGTGAAAATTACGTCATTTGGTTATCAAAATAAATTATATCATTTTGCGCACAAAGAAAATGACGTCTTTTGATAACTAAACGACGTAATTTTCAAACATAAATCTAAATTATATAATAATATAATTTTGTAATGTAATGTTAAATTTTATTTTAGAAAATCAGTCAATTTTTTTTATCGCACTATTTTTGAAAATCGTGGTGATGGTAATTCAAGACATTTTTCTCCCAAAAATAATGACCAATCACAATGAAAATAATATATTTTTATAGAATCTATATTTATTTACACATGTAATGTCATGAAAATAATAACCGCCCTTCACAATAAATTATTTGGCCCCGTAGAATTAGATTATTTTAAATTATTTCCCATAATTATATTACCAAAAACTTTCAGAAAAGTCAAACCTTGATCGGAAGTCAACACGCCGAACAAATCTCAAAGTATATAAATTGCATGTTAAGTGCAATTCCCGATGCAACCCGATCGAGATTATCGCGCTGGGTCAAACGCTTATCCGCGCCGTCAATTCTGCTACAAAACAGAAGCTTCAAATCTCACCACACCGTAATCATCATCATCATCATCCGGTTTGGGATATCTATCTAATCTGCGGCGCGAGATGGCGAACCTGATGGAGAAGGCGAAGAACTACATAGCGGAGAAGGTGGCGGAGGTGCCGAAGCCGGAGGCCAGCGTGAACGACGTGCATGTGAAATGGGTGGCCCGCGACGGGGTCACGTACGAGGCCAAGGTCGCCGTCCAGAATCCCTACTCCCACGCCATCCCCATCTGCGAGATCACCTTCGTCTTCAAAAGCGCCGGCAGGTCCGATCGGATCGGATATTCTCTCCTTTTTTATTTTAATAATTTCTATTTAAATAAATTCACTTTCAATATATGTCGATCATTCAATTTCATAATTATGCATGCAAATAAGGTTGAAAATACAACTGCACTTAGTTTCGTTTAGTCTGAAACTCTGAAAATAACTATTTTGTCATTCCAATTCAGAGTTCTTTTAGCATTTTGCCTACAAATTATTAAATAGTCATATTTAAATGAAAAAAAATTATACGTTATTTAAGGTCAATTGATCTTATTAATTACTATGCATAAAGATTTAACTGTAACTATAATATTAATTTAAGAGTGTAACTGTACTGGTGAGGGATTGTGTTATTTTTGAGTGTGTGTTTTATTGGTATCTCTTGTTGATGATTGGATGAAATTGTTAGTTGTTGAAATCTTTATTACTTATATGCATAATTTTTCATGACTTATTTGAGCAGATTTTTGATCATTTTTAAAATTGAGTAATTAAGAAAATGCTAATACTAGTTCTGGGTATATGTAATAGATAATTACTCTGTAAATTTAATAGGTTAAATTTAATATTATTTTTTTAGATTGATTATTATTAAATATGCATTAAGTAGACAAATATATCAATATGTAAAAATGGGGGAGTACATATTTGTTTTTCTTTACTTTTGATAATTATTTTGAGTATAAAATTTAATATTTTTTCTTTGATTATGCGTTTGGTTTTGCTCTTGTAAATTTTTTTTGAATGAATTGTTGCAGAATGGTGGCGAGCGGGACGATACCGGACCCGGGGTCGCTGAAGGCGAGCGATAAGACGGACCTGACAGTGCCGGTGAAGGTGCCGCACAGCGTGCTTGTGAGCCTGGCTAGGGACGTGGGCGCGGACTGGGACATCGACTACGAGCTCAACCTGGGCCTCGTCATCGACCTCCCCGTCATCGGCAACTTCACCATCCCTCTGTCCAGTAAGGGCGAGATCAAGCTGCCCACCCTCTCCGACATCTTCTAGCTATCAAACTTCCTTTCCTTATTTCTTACTATCTTCATCACGTTTTCTTGTCCTTGAAGTTAAAGTTTTGTGCTCTAGATTTGGATTCGATCTAACTTAATAAATGCCCAATTACGTTGGTTATATTTAGGGTTCGAATCCGATGCACTCATGAGGGGGCTCGTGTCAATACTGGATCAAAATTTGTTTGTTGATAAACGAATCGATCACGAACAATAATTATGAGCTGGATTAATAAATGAACCGAATATGAGTAAGAGGTGCTCAACTCATTTATGTTCCCAAACAAGCTCCAAAAGAAAGTTTGATAAGAGACTTGATAATTCTATTAACAAGATATATGATTTATTGACTTAGGTTAGAATGTAACTTAAATTTAAACATGTAACTTTATCGTAACAAGGGTTAAGAGATTCGAAATTACTGAATCTAGCTACAATAATTGACATAAGTTATGTTTAATGTAAATGAAATGGAAGTAATTTATGTACTAAACATGAACAATGAAATATTCGACTCATTTATGGACTTGTTTAAAAACTCGATTCAAACTCATTTATAGCTCATTTTTTTTATAAATTTATAAAGTTACTAGTCAATAAAATGATATTCTTTAACGAGTAACTCATTTAAAATTTGATCAGATTCATTTAAAAGCTCATTTGTTATATATATTAAATTTTATATAAGATTAATCTAGATGTTGTAAAGTTTGACCTCGGCTCGAACTCTTTAAAATTAAACGAGCCGAACAACATGTATTTCAAAAACTCGGTTCAAACTCTAACTCGTAAAATTATAATTGAAGAACATGAACACTATAAGTAGCAAAATGACGAGTAAATATATTGGAAAATGTATCTAACCATTGATTACATTACTTTCACCAACGTATGTCTTTGCTATATCATCGTCACTTTGGTCATTCTTGTCATCATCTCGTCTCAAGCCAGAAACCCGAGCTTCTCGCCGTTCTTCTTCGCCAGTCTGATCAGCCCTTGTCTCTGTTTCGCATCCGCCCCAATCGCCTTGCAGAACTCAGTAATCACCTGTTCCATAACAATCAGCTCACACTTTCAAATTTTCAATCCATTTTCATGCCTCAAGGAAGTTTCAACATGATGGGGAAAAAACTGACCTGAGAGTGCAGGGCGATGGCTTTGCCTCTCAGCTGATTGAACTGCTTCTTGCCGATCAGATTCCGGACAAGGACGACAATAGGTGCGAACACTCCCTTGCCTTCGTTTACGTTCTTCATCACGGGTTGGGATTTGATGGGTTTGCGGAGTCTGACCTGGGCTGGTGGCGGTGCGGCTTTGGCAGCCAGAGCAGGGTAGTCTTCGCCCAAGGTCGAACACCCCCAGCTTCCGCGCAGCCACGGGGAGCCCAATCTCCCAGCTGCAGAGACCGATGTCGCAGCCATTGATGATGAACTCCCAAGCTGGACAGAAGATGTCTCTTGTGACTAGATAGCTCTCTCTCTCTCTACGCTATTCCAGCTTTTGTGGCTCCTGCTGCAGATGGGTGCTCTGGTCTACTTGTCATTGTGATAGCCTTCGGTTTGCTGGTGAATCTGAGGTTTCATGAGATGCATTGTGAGCCACACAACCTTTGCTAGCTCAGATTTTCTACATCATTATAAGCCACCTGTGTAAAACTGTAACTTCTGACATGCATGGTCCCCGGTTTCAATGGTGCCTTTCATTCTTTCAGATGAGGCCACCAATCAAGCCGTTTGATCTGCCCACCGTGGAGCAACCATGTCCGTCGGGGCCATGACCAGTCCCGAAACAAAAGATCAGTTCAATTCGAATCAGGATTGTTTATATGATTCTCTACACACATGACCAGTCCCAAAATAAAATCGAAACAGCAAAACTACTAGAAGGCTGTCTATATGTTCTGTAGCACATACATTCCTATATATCTCAGCATCAGAAGCTCTCCGCCGTCATGAATCCTCAAAATGGTGATCCGTCTCATCGAAGATCTCCTCCTGCAAAAAATGAAAGCCATTTCAGGCTGCGTTGAGGTGGATGTTTAAATTCACAATCAGTATGTGCATGTGATCAATGTACACTGTACAGTTATACTTCACCTGTAGAAGCTCCTCGATAACATCTTCCATGGTGATTATGCCCACAGCTTCCTCTTCCTCCGGGATATTTGGGAGTGGATTGCCATCGATCTCTAAGATGTCAGAATACATCTCTTTCGGCCATTTCCGAGCCTTGAAAGAACCCCTCAACGAGTTAGTTCCGGCGTTGGGGAAGCTTTTCCACTTTTGCATGGATCTCTTGGTCTTCAAACTCTTCTCTAAAAGGGGTTTGTCACCGTCGATGTCAATGTCCACCTTCACCTCTTTTACAGTGCCTAGTAAAATGGATATCATACACAACAAATTACAAAAAAAAAAAAACAGATTAAGATATGAACGGCAAGAAGGTCCTGAATTCAGTTTTGTGCTTCACCATCAACATCAATCTTGCTGACAAATTCGTCTTGGGTTTTATTGAACTGCCTCACTACAACAGCCATATGGCTGTGGCCTTTCTGGAATTCATTTAAGATGTCATACAGTGGTAAAGTTTCAGGGACCCTGTGACGAATAGACTAATTTCAGGCGCACAGATGCATGGAAAGAATCACAAGTATCAGATAAATATGTCACATAATCTACATACTTTGGGATTCTTCTTATAGTCACATTCTTCACAGGCACTTGCTCCTCAGGATGAATTGTCAGTAAATTTTTCACCTGAGAGGTTTACAAAAATACATGAATCACTTTTCCAACTGCAATCAGATCGCTTCACATGCTTTGATACACTTACTTCAGGTTTTTTCTCAACGGTGGTCTGCCCTTTGGCTTGTCAGGCCATTACTTGACACAGTGCCACTAAAATTCTTTTAATAGCAAGACTCGAGTTTTTCCAACTAGCTACTGAGTACTGAGTTACTTTAAATCTACAGAAGATTCAAATACTTAATTTACCAGGATGAGTCCAATTATGTTCGTTGGTTGCTCATAATATACAGGCAGTCTGCTATGCCCCTTGTCCAATATAAGATTCATCAAATCCCTGCATGAGGTGTATGGGAAGCTAAGACAACTGCTTCAAAGCATAATGAACTTCCACGATGCTAATTGTTGAAGGATACCTAACCTGTCAAGCTTTGCATTAATATCGATTGCAAAAGTTTCAGATATTGGTGTCATCGCATCGGCCGCAGTTTTTTCAGATAACTCAAGGGCTCCGGCAATTATTGTTGTCTCATCATGTGTTAACTCCCCCCCTTTTCCTGCCTGTAAGATTATTAGGATTATAGATGTTTGCATACTGTAAAGAATATCAAGTACATAAATGTAAACTTGACAGTAAAAAGCTGTATCAAGAGATGGGAAGAACCTTGACCACAATACTGAAGCATTCAACAAGAAAATAACAGAAAGAAAGAAGCAAGGCTTAAGCATGTCAATGGCAACAACTTATATGCTTGAATTTACTACTTGCGTATGGCTAGCGACGAATAAAGGAGCTGAAAACAATTCATTTCTCACAGTTACACTCATCTAATCAAGCCACCTGGTCTCGTACAAAACTTATGCAGTAGTTCAAGTCGTATTTTCTCCCAGTTCAATCTAATAAATATTCAAGTTCAATACTAGTTTTGAAGCAACACACCTCGTTCCCATGGAAATTTACAAGCGTTTTTAGCTCAGCTCTGCGAAAAAGAGCTCTATGCTCATGTCCCAACAAAAAGTCCAGCAGCTGACAAGGAAAAAAACATCATAATAAATATAAAATACTTATCTCATTCTAAGGGATTCACAGCTCCTACAGAATTCAACTTTAGAAAATAACTCAAGTACGATGCATTACCTTACTAATGGGGAAAGCAACTGGATAGCAGATCCACACAAGAACCCTAACCATGGGGGCTACTGTGGCACCAATTGCAAGGCCATGGCGAGAGCAAACAGACTGCGGTATTATCTGCACACGTCAAAAATGATTAGTGGACTCAATCATATGGATGTTCTTTGACTTAAACCTGGGTTCTCAAACAAATTAGTTTATGACTTGGCATGAAATTGAGAAACTTTGAATAACATTTCAATGAAATGATCCCTTCATATGTTTTATATTCACGACTCAGATACTTCCATATGCCTTTGTCAATAGGTAGTAAACTCATCAGAGGCCTGGACAGCCTATAATGCAAGAAAAGTTCATACATATAAAAGTAGTAATTTGTGCCTTAAGTATTTAACCCTTCAATGTTTGCCAACAGGGTGTCCCTCAGTGTAACATGGAGGGTACTTCACACACAATGCAAAAGGTTAACTAATCACTACAAGCGCAGGATATTGGAAGAAGAAGATTGTTACATCTACAGAACCTTAACTACAGATGAACAACACAAGCAACTGGATATCTGAATTATATGGCACAATAATACGCCTTTCTTGTTCAACCTTCTGAAAGTTTTAGCAAATAGATCCTTACCTCGCCAAAGAGGAGTATTAATGTCACTGAAATTAGAATGGCTCCCCAAGCTGTAACCAAACCATCAAGAAAAATGGGAAGAGCCTGAGACAAACCACTATAAACTAAGTACCCCAAATTATCTGTTTTTTCCAAAAATATACAACCTGATTGGAGATTAGCAGATGTACCTCCATAGCAGCAGCATTGCATATAAGCAAGGTGCACAGCAGTAAATGTTGTTTCCTGACAACTGGCAATATCTTTGCTGCAATACAATGTCCAGGCAGTTGATGAACAATATTGATAATCACAGCAAGTGAAAACAATCCAAACTAAGTGCCTCCTCAAATGTGCTCAAATAGCTTGAACTAAGTGTTTCATGCTTGAAGAGGTAACAGCTGGCCACAGAATCAGTTAAAATCACATAGACTAACATGCTCGAAATTTCTGGTATAAGCTGCCACCCGGGGTAATACTTAGCAGTATTTTGAACTGGGTTACTAGTAATAGTCTTAAGAGGTTACATGCAACTTGCAAGTAACAATTTCGCCAAAAGAATAATGCACTAGTGGCTCTTGCTGAGAAAAGTGTTCCATTTCAATACTTGCCTCACACATTCCTCAACAGGCATATCCTCAGTTCACCACACAAGGGGCACATACCACAGCAAAAGATTCATTACCAATGCAGAAGAACCCCACAAATGAACTCCAACACATAAATTTAATGCAGATACAGAACAGTCAAAACTTATAAACCAAAAGGTGAAACCGCAAAGGCTCAAAGTGGTGTCATGATACGGACATCATCCCCATCAAATGCTACTAAAAGACAATCAAATACTCCACTACTTCTCAAAAGTCCATTAAATTGAAAGCCACATCCACATTGTTTCCACCTTTAATTCACTTTCCGGAATCAACCATTTCAAACGTCAATTTAATAACACAAAAAATCAAGAACACAAAACCAATTAACACCACCTTGACTCGTCCCTGTTCTATTATCTATGGTAAAAAAAAATTATATATATAAAACACAAAATCCGACACAAATTTTCTGGCTCCGCCACTGCAATCTACCATGCCTAACATCAATTTTCAGATCAAATTACAAACAAACTCAACCTCAACTTTAACGTCAATCTCGACACTAATCTACAGAATTATTATAAATATTTTTTCACAAAAAAAAAAAGATTTACAGAAACTAAAGCTATCTCCTACCTGCGTGCTCCCGATCCTTGGGCGTCCCGGACTTGGCCAGAACCTCTAGATCAACCAGGCTCATCGACATGAGCCCCAGCGTCAGCCCGGACATCATTCCAGCAAACATCACCAGAAACACCACCACGAATATATGCACAAAGAAGCCCGTACTACAACACGCATACTCCACCGCCATTCCGGCAAAAATCCCCTACCGCAACCTCAAAAACTCAAAGCACAAACCTCACAATCACCTCAAACACACCAAAACACCTCCAAACGGCTCAACGCACAGACGTGGCGCTAGCGGCTCGGCCACAGCTCGTTTCACGGATCGATCGGACAGTCAAGAAGAGGCGAATGCAAGGAAGACGGAGAGCGCGGAGGCGGGGGGATTGAACGAAGGAGGAGGTGGCCGAAGGATACGGAACGAGTGTCGATGAGCTGTGTGTGTAAATATTTATCTGATTGAGAGTGGTGATGAAGCAGGCGAAGATGACGAAGGCTTTGGTTGCCTGCGACGCGTTGCAGGGCAATCGCGTGCGGTTGGAGATCGACGGCTGAGATTGAAGCTGCGGACGCTCAGCTGCTTCGCGCATTTTCGATGAGGTTGTCACGTTGGGGAGATGAATTTTGCGCCTTTACTTTTCTCTCTCTTAATTTTCGGACAAAATTATTTATAATTAGTAATATTAATATTCGGAATTGTGATTGAATATTTAATAATTACTAACAAATAAAAAAAATAAATCCGAATGGTGATAATTTGAATTATGTCAATATCAAAACGATTTGTTTATTTTTAAAATTTATATTAATATCATCTCAACTAGCTAGTAATACATAATAAATCACACACCCGAAAAATAAAAAAAACAATTTATTTTAAAAAAAAGTGCAATCTCACATTCCAATATTTTAATAAATAAATAAAATAACCGAGACTTATTCATTTTCATATATATATAATATATAATTTATTAAATATGTATATGTGACATATAGTTTCGTTCTTTTATTCATGGAAGAAAAACTAGTATTAACTTTGGCAGTATCTTTTGCAATAAAATTAGTATTTATAATTTTAATTAGAGTCTACTAATTCTCAATTAAATCTCTGATTAATCCTCAGGCTAAATCACGTTTTCATTTCTTATTATATAATTTAATTAAGAAATTAAGACTGGGATTTGACTGCGGGAAGACGCAGAGTCGGTCACTGTAGAGATTCTCGGAAGCAGAGCCGAGTGAAGATGCGACACCCCGAGCCGATCTCGACCGCGTTCTCCGGTCATCCTCCACCTCAAGGTGCGCCCACGATCGTCTCTGTTGCTTTTCTGGCCGTTATTATTGCTGCTTTTGTCAATGCGTCGTCATCTTCGCATTTTTGTTATGCAAAGTTGCTGGCTAGGGTTTCTGGTTTGTGGATGTCGGTTTGCCGTTTTAGGATTTGTTGTTTCATTGGTTGCAACAGGAAGTGATTGAATTCGGTTTTGGAAAATATGATGAGATCTGGTTGATGATGATTTATTGTTATTTTGAGATTTGAACGAGTTTTGAAATGGAGAGATTTGGTGTTAGTTTGAGGAGGCAAGATTAGGTCAGAAGAGGATATGCTGGATGCTTATCGAAATTTGAAGGGGCGGCGAAATGTCACAGTCCTTACTCTTAGGATAAGTTACAAGGAGTTTGAGATGGCTGGCACGCAACTTCATCATGGACTCTTTCAGTTTGCAGCTGGATGTTGTATTGTTGTTGACCTTGGTGATGTCAATATGCGTAACAGAGTTGTTTTTTGTTTTAATTTTGGGCTCTCTTATCTTCACGTCTTAGCTGGTTTTGTGATATTAGTTGGGTAAACTGATGTCATGGATACGTCATTGATGGTTGTATGAAGCATTGCGCTGTCCAGACACCGATAGAAGACTGTGTATGAATGAGCTTTCTCGAGTGACCATGGAACTTCTATTTTATTATTGCCCACATGCATATCTCACAGGCATTTTTCACATGTAATCTAGTTGCTATATTTGGAATAGTACATATTATGCAGTAGTGTGTTCGTCATGCCATCACACTCCTGTCAAGCTTTTCATGTGGGTGTGCGAAGTACATTTAATTTGATAGAATAGCCATTTTTCAGGTTTGCTAGGAGGAAATAGGATGTCAAGGAGGCCAGTGAGTCTTGCTCGACAGATAGTTGAGCGCAGCAGAAATTCTGTAGCTAATTCGATGCACTCAAGGACACAGCAGTCTCGTTTACTCTCTGTCGGGCTTCTGCTTCTGGTAACTCTCTCCTTAAAGAACAAGAGTCCCATCTGCATCCCCTGCGATATGTCTGTGTAGTTTAAGTCAACAGATTTGCCTTTCCTGTTTCTTGAAAAATTGCAGAGTTAGCTCTTTATTTTACTATTAGTTGATTACTAATTGTTTTTACTTTCTCGAACACATCAGGGAGCTATCCTTCTCATCTGTTATGCATATAGCGCTTCAGGTTTGTGTGCTTTACTTCAGTACTACATTTTCGTGAGTCATTGTGTGTATCGTTCGGTTTCTATCAAAGCGTTAATTTGCTGTAAATAATTGTTGCCTTCCAAGTCGAATAATTTTTAAATGTTGATATTTGGACAGGTAGATCAGGCAACCACAACCAGGCTCTGGACAGACTTCTAGAAGGTAATGAATATTAATTGCTTTGGGTGCAACTCCGTTTTTACAGTGTGGCAACGTTGCTTTCTTTATATATTTCCGTGAACTGAATCGTTCATCATTAATTTATTAGAGATTCTAATGCAAGAAATGTCTGCATAAATTGTTTACAAGGAATCTGAGAGCAGCCTGTAGTTAGAACTCATTTTGAATTTTCACGCCCGCTTTTATTGATTTGAATCGTTACTATCAATATGAAATCATTTGAGTGTTCCAGCTTCCAGCTTCTGAACTTGCTGTGTGTTGCAGGTGATAGTTCCTGTGCTGCGGACTTCTTGAGAGCACTACCTATACTGAAAAAGGTATATGGCAACAGTATGCACAAGATATTGCACGTAGGACCTGACACTTGCTCAGTTGTTTCCATTTTATTAAAAGAAGACGATTCTGAGGCTTGGGGCGTGGAGCCATACAACTTAGATGATACTACTAGTGCCCATTGCAAGAGACTTGTGCGTCAAGGCATCGTGCGTGTAGCCGATATTAAGTACCCCTTACCTTACCGCGCACAATCATTTTCCCTTGTCATTATCTCAGATGTTGTAGACTACTTATCTCCTAGGTATTTAAACACAACTCTAATTGAGTTGACTAGAGTTGCTGCTGACGGCGTTGTCATCTTCGCCGGTAAGTGAATTCTATCATAATCTATGACAAAGTTCCAGTTTGAATCTGTGAGTAATAATATTTTGTTTTTCAAGAAAGAAGAAGGAAAAGGATGATGCACAAGAGGTTCACCAATGCCAGTATCGACTGACTATGTTCATTTGTGGTTCAGGTTACCCGGGACAGCACAGAGCTAAACTTGTCAAGATGTCAAAATTTGGACGTCCTGTAAGTAATTTGCTATGGATTTAAAGACTGGATTTATTCATCTGTTGTTCTCTGATTCTCAAAACAGATATATTCGATGCTGATCTTATGCGTTTTTCTAGCATGCTTAGCCCTCATGTTGCTTCTCAATCGTTTCAGGCTAAGTTACGGAGCGCCACATGGTGGATTAGATTCTTCAATCAATACAAATTTGAGGAGAATGACTCCGCAATGAAAAAATTCGAACAGACGTCAAACAAGCGAGGCTTCAAACCATCGTGTCATGTCTTCAACCTCAAACCTGAACTCACGCGGCAACAGCATTGACAACTACAGCGTCTTCGTCGGGACAACACACATACTGACATCTGAAACCACAGAATAGACAAATCTGATACTTGGATAAAAAAATTATTCACTTGTATAGTGTTCTTTGAACATCAAAAACTGCTCTTCATATAGATTGTCGAATGCCGGTCAGGTTAAATTGGTAGTTCAATCTGCATTGAGCAGGGACGATGAAGGTGTTAAACACAGCTTGTGTCGCGTTGGGTCTGCTAACTGTTCAGAGAGGTGTTTATGCAAATGGATTGTTGAATGCCAGATTGTCTAAGCTGGGAATCGGATCAGCATTGAGCAGTGGCGTTGAAGGAGTTATACAAGGCCTGTGTTGTGTCAGGCCTAGTGTCTGTTTAGTTAAGAAAGATGGAGATCGGTATGGTTGTAGAGTTTTACTGAACATTTTTGGAAGAAGCATTAGGATTTGTGCATTCAAATGGATTGTATTTTGAGTTGGGAGTTGGATGTGCATTGAGCGGTGGCATTGTATCCGGATTGTGTATGGTTGGGGCTTAAGACTGGTAGCTGCTGTTTAGCTATGATGAACTTTGGTGACCGAGAGCTAGAGTCGCTGAAGAGATCGAGAGGTGCAGTGCATAGTAATTAAGCAGAATGTAATTTGTAAAACAAAAGGGGTTGAGTTGTATTTTAGGCATACTCATGTGGCTACATTAAAAAGCCAGCTGGCACTGTGCTGGCACTGTATATAACGAACTCTGTAACAGTTTTTCAATTCAATGAATCAAAAACTTTCCCTCCGGCTCGTTTCCATCTTCTCCGATCAAGCCAACGCCAACTTTCCGTTGCACCGGCGACTGGTTTTCCGTATGGTATCAGAGCCAGCCATCACTGAATCGCACGTTTAAAGTTTCGCTGAAGGAAAATGGCTGGAGGTTTGGAGGAATTGCAGAGAGCTGCTAGGAGCGTGATTGGAGATGATCCATATCACGTCGGCAACAATGAAGTGACCGGAGTTAGTATTGTCAGCGAAGTACTGACAGGAACCGAAAATTACACCAAATGGAGACGTTCAATTGAGATCGCACTCTCGGCAAGGTCGAAATTAGGCTTCGTTCGTGGAGATTACTCGAAGCCGACAGATGCGGTTCTTCAGTTGAAGTGGCAGAAGTGCAACGACGTTGTGATGTCGTGGTTGATCAGCTCCGTTTCTAAAGGGATCGCTGGTACGATCTTGCACGCAAAGGACGCAATGACGGCTTGGCGGACTTTGAAAATGCACATGGGAGGATCAAATGAAACGAGGCTCTTTGGATTGGAGAGAGATATTGGCGATTTTACCCAAGGAGAGTTATCAGTATCTGCATATTACCAGAAACTGATGGAGATGTGGGAAGAACTTGACGCTATGGAAGAACTGCCGAGTTGTGGACATGGTGAGAACTGTATGTGTTTCAATTACATTCTTGAAAAATCCAAAAAGAGGAAGATAATGCAGTTTCTCATGGGATTAAATGAGTCTTTTCTGCCACTTCGAACTCATATTCTTGCCATAAGCCCTCTGCCAAGTCTGAATATAGTGTATGCCATGGCGTTACAAGATGAGACGCAGAAGAATCTTGTTAAAATGCCCTGCACTGAAGTGTCTGCAATGAGCATTAAGAACCGGCACTACGGTAAGAATGCCTATAATGGTGGAGCCTGTTGAGCATAGTGGTATTATCCCACATCACCCAAGTTGAGCTCAAGATTGATCCTAATATATAGTTGGACTCCCCCACTCATTGCCAATTGGTTTTGAGTGTGGATCCGACAATTCTACATGGTATCAGAGCGGGTTTTGGCCGCACTCTTAGAACATGCCCGTGACGGTTAACTAGGTCCGCACGAGGTCCCACTTGTCGAGGTTAACAAAGGTCCTCGCAAGTGAGGGAGAGTGTTGAGCATATTGGTATTATTCCACATCGCCCAAGTTGAGCTCAAGATTGATCCTAATATATAGCTGGGCTCCCCCACTCATTGCCAATTGATTTTGACTTTTGAGTGTGAATCCGACAATTCTACAGAGCCAACTATCAGAACAAGAATGGAGGAGGAAGCAATTCAGGCAAACAGAATAGGAAAAATCTCTTTTGTTCTCACTGTCAAATGACTGGACATGTCAGAGAAACTTGCTACAAGCTGATAGGATATCCACCAGGGCACAAATATTACAAAGGTAATATCCAACCTGTTTCAACACAAAGAAATGCACAGTATAATGCAGGACCAAAGGTTGTGGCCAACAACGCTCTAGTGGAGTCAACACCAGCAACACCTTTGTAAAGCACAGAGGAGAAACCTCCACAGTTCACCAGTGATCAGATGCAGTAGCTGTTAGCATTGCTTCAACAGAATAATGAGAATGCAGGCAGGGCTATGCACATGTCAGGTATAACATGTCTACTAAATTCTATTTGCTTACCAATGCATTCTTGGATCATTGATAGTGG
>NQLW01000047.1:494329-511548 GCA_002312845.1 Kalanchoe fedtschenkoi | reverse complement strand
GGAGCTTTGGCATCAAAGATTAGGTCATATACCTTTTTCAAAGTTTAGTTCATTTTTCACTGAACTGAAAATAAGGAATAAAGGGTCTGTAAATAAGTTGGAATGCACTATATGTCCTTTGGCAAGACAAACAAGGCCATCTTTTCCTCTGAGTTCTAGTAAAACTAACCATGTTTTTCAACTTATACATCTTGATGTATGGGGTCCCTATGGAGTATCTACTGTCACAGGTGGCAGATACTTCCTCACAGCAGTGGATGATTTCTCAAGATGCATCTGGACATACCTGATGAAGAAAAAATCTGTGGTACCTGACCTAATAATGCAGTTCTTTGCATGGCAGATACTCAGTTCAAAGCCAAAGTTCAATGTTGCAGAAGTGATAATGGCGCAGAATTCATTAATAGAAAGGTGGTTCAATTCTTCAAGGATAAGGGTTGTCTTCAACACACCAGTTGTCCTTATACACCACAGCAAAATGGAGTGGTTGAACGGAGACACAGACATCTTTTGGAAACAGCAAGAGCTCTTAAATGTCAATCAAATGTTCCAAAGTGTTATTGGGGATATTGCATTCTCACTTCTACATATCTTCTCAATAGGATGCCCTCTACTGTGTTACAAGGGAAAAGACCCTATGAAGTTCTCTTCAAAGTTAAACCATCTTATGACAATCTGAGGGTATTTGGTTGCCTGTGTTATGCAACAGTCATCAATGGCACAAATGATAAGTTTGATCCCCGTGCTGTTCCTTGTGCTTTTATTGGATATCCCTATGGGCAAAAGGGTTACAAACTTTTGTGCCTAAGAACCAAGAAGATCATTGTCAGTAGAGATGTGCATTTTGTTGAGAATAAGTTTCCCTTCAAGGACAGAATATCTCTTGATGAGACTGTTTCATTACCTCTGCCAACAATTGAAACCAGTGAAAATGATGCAGATTTGTTATTCCAACAAGATGATATTATACTTGATGAAGTCCACAATTATGAAGAGGCACCTGTGGTCTCTGATCATGAATCTCCCATCAGAAGATCTACTAGAGCAATCCGGAGACCTCAATGGCATAATGATTATGTATGCTCAGCCAAGAATGGTAGGACAACACCACACCATATTTCCAAGTATGTTACTTATGCTGCTTGCTCAGAACAGCATAAGCATTTTGTTCTTCAGAATTCAACTATTTGTGAACCTCACAACTTCGCTGAAGCATCTAAGGAACAACATTGGCAGACAGCCATGAAGAATGAGATAAGAGCACTAGAAGAAAATCAGACTTGGGACATTACTTTCCTGCCACCAGGTAAAAGAGTGGTTGGATGCAAGTGGGTTTACAAAATTAAGCTATTGTCAGACGGCACCATTGAAAGATATAAGGCTAGACTAGTTGCAAAGGGCTTTACACAGACTGAAGGAATTGATTACACAGAAACCTTTGCACCAGTAGTGAAGATGACAACAGTAAGAACTTTTCTTGCTGTTGCTGCTATGAGGTTCTGGCCTATATATCAGTTGGACGTCAACAATGCTTTTCTCCATGGAAATCTCGATGAGGAAGTCTATATGCAGTTACCACCTGGTTTTTATCAAAATGAAAAGGCACAAGGAAAGGTCTGTCGACTACTAAGGAGCCTTTATGGTTTAAAGCAGGCTTCATGCCGATGGTTCCAACGTTTAGTGATGCACTGTTGTCCTATGGTTTCCAACAAAGCCTCAACGATTACTCAATGTTTACGCTCACTTCTGGGGATGATTTCTTGATACTTCTTGTCTATGTAAACGATGTCCTGATCACAGGAACTTCAGAGAAATTGATAGCAGATATAAAAGCCTTTATTCATGACTCCTTTCGATCAAGGATCTTGGCCTTGTTAAATTTTTCCTGGGGTTAGAGGTACTCTGGTATTTTCCTTAATCAAAGGAAATACGCCCTGAAAATATTGTCTGACTCAGGGATGCTTGACTGTAAGCCCTCCAAGTTACCCATGGACACCAAACATAAACTTGGTCTATCGCAGGCTGAACCTTTAACTGATCCAGCTAGCTATCGGAGACTCGTTGGGCGTCTCATTCTAGGTTATGCTGTTCACATTCTCAGTCAGTTTATGCATATGCCTAATGTGGATCACATGAAATCAACTCATCATCTGCTTCGATATGTCAAAGCAGCCCCGGGGCAGGGTTTGTTCTTTTGCGTCCACAGGTTCTCTGTCCCTCTCGGCATATTGTGACGCAGATTGGGGGGCATGTCCAGTTTCGAGGTGGAGCCTTACAAGATATTGTGTCAAGTTCGGTGATTCTTTGATATCGTGGAAAACGAAAAAGCAACATACAATTTCTCGTTCCTCTGCTGAATCAGAATACAGAGCCATGGCTCATGTAAGTTCTGAGCTTGTTTGGCTGCATCGTTTACTCCACGATATGCGTGTTGATGTTTCATTGCCTATTTCCTTATACTGTGACAACCACGCTGCTCTCCACATTGCGAAGAAACCTGTTTTCCATGAGTCGCTGAAGAGATCGAGAGGTGCAGTGCAGACTAATTAAGCAGAATGTAATTTGTAAAACAAAAGGGGTTGAGTTGTATTTTAGGCATACTCATGGGGCTACATTAAAAAGCCAGCTGGCACTGTGCTGGCACTGTATATAACGAACTCTGTAACAGTTTTTCAATTCAATGAATCAAGAACTTTCCCTCCGGCTCGTTTCCATCTTCTCCGATCAAGCCAACACCAACTTTCCGCTGCACCGGCGACTTGTTTTCCGCAAGCTAGGCGAATTGATGATTAGTATGGTTATGGAGTTCTACTGAACTTAATTGGAAGAAGCATTGGGATTTGTAAATTCAAATGGATTGGCGATTGCCTGACAGTTTAAGTCGGGAATGGGATCTGCATTGAGAAGTGGCGTTGAAGGCGTTACACTTGGCTAGTTGGCTTGTGTTGCTTTAGGCCTAGTGGCTGTTTAGTTAGGCTAGATGGAGATTAGTATTGGTGTAGAGTTTCACTGGACTTTTTTGAAATAAAAACCGATAAATTGAATAAAATCGAACCGAAGCAATATGTTTAGTTTGGTTTGGAGTGTTAATGGTTCGGTTATGGTTTCAATTTTTTAAAAAATAGATAACTAATGGTTCGGTTTGATTTTTTACTTTTTCAAACTGAACTGAACTATTTCACTAAATTTTAGATCATATATTAGTTTCATTGAATATATAATATAAATCAGTAGGTTCAGTTTGGTTTGGAGTGTTAGTGGTTCGGTTATGATTTCAACTTTTAAAAAATCGATGACTAATGGTTCGGTTTTTTATTATTTCAAACTTAACTGAATAATTCACCAAATTTTAGATCATGTATATGAATAAATAAAATAAATCAATACCTCTATATTATTATGTGTATAAAAAGTCTCTTATTTAGAAAACAAAATAGTAAATAAAGTTCATGAAGATATAAAATCGCACCGAACCGTATGATTTGATTCAGTTGAATTTTTTAAAACTAGTGGTTCACTTCGGTTTCAAAAATTTCAAACCGAATAAGAACGGTTTGGTTTGAATGTTTATTAAAAACCGAAGCGAATCATCACAAGTGTTTAGATTGGTGTATTCAAATGGATAGTTGAAAGCCGTTGGGAATTTTCATTGAGCAGCGGCGTTGAAGGCATTGTATTCGGATTGTGTAAGTTGAATTTTGGGTCGGGTCAATTGAATTGTATGTATTTAAAAATTTAGATTTATAAATTATAATTCAACAATCCAATATCAATTATCTCTTCTTTTCTCCAATTACCGATGTGAAACATTTCGCCAACACAACATTGTGCCTTAGAGTTAACTGACCAACGATACTCCATCTGCATATATGACTACATTGATGATCATGAATATGACATTAAATGCCGATCTGGTGGTGCATTTATGTCGAGTTTAAGGGCGAGCTAGTGACCATTCTATTTATCAGAATATGAGCTGTTTAGGGTCCTCAGTTCACCCAAGTGGCAAATTCATCCAAACGTCGTTGTATATCATGTTTGCATTAACAGGTAGTGTTAAAGAAAGGGTTACGAACTGACATTGATCACAGGTACAGGATTGCAACATAATTTTGTATAAGTTACAGGTTCAGAATGTAAATTAGAGGTATAAAGATCATTACCAATGTATAAAGTCGTTACTAAATCTGTTACACAATTATAACTGATTCTACCATTCTTGAATAAAGACCAGAAAGGGGAGACGCCTGAGCAAGCTTTCTCTTCTGATTCGCATTATTTCTATTCTTCCCTGATCACTGTGAAGTTGTGCTCCTTCTCCATAAAATGCTAAAACTTCTGTGCAACTGCTACCCTAACAAGTGATTTCCATTGGAAGTTCATCTTGTGCCACCCTGTTGTAGGCATCATCAAGATTAGGAAACTCCTTCATGGCGAAAATCTGGGATCTTTTCTGATTATGCTTCTCATTCCACTCGTATGATACTTCGCATCTTCAGCAAGTAATGCGTACAATTCGTCCCAAAGGTTAATAAGTTTTTCCAAGAACGCAGACTCCGACATTTCTCCTTGAGACAAAGTGTAAATCTCTTTTTGCAACGCAAAGGTGCGGGCCTTGTGTGACGCCGTGTATCTCCTGGTTAGAGTCTTCCAGGCCGTCATTGCATCTTTTGCGTGCAAGATCCCACCGGCTATACTCTTTGAAACAGAAGAGAAAGCTTGTCCAAAGCGTCTCCCTTTTCTGATCTTTATGCAAGAATGGTAGAATCAGATACAACTGTGTAACAGATTTAGTAACGACTTTATACATTGGTAACGACCTCTATTCCTCTAATTTACATTCTCAGTTTGTAACTTATACAAAATTATATTACAACCCTGCTACTTGTGATCAATGCCAGTTCGCAACCCTTCCTTTAACAGGTAGCATACACATAGAACAAAATGTAGCCAAGTGGAATCAAAATTTTTCGAACAGATTCATCCACACAATCAAGATTAGTTGTATCTACACTCGAAAATAATTGATAATAAGTGGGGGGTGGGACCTCCGCAACAATAAATAGTGGAGCTCAACTATATATTTGAGGATTATATATGAACTTAACTTGGACGATACGATACTTTAAGTTCATATGCGCAAGGACGTCTGTCTCGTCGATTCTAAATAGTTTATGCAGTTGTCATTTCTTAAAGTACACAGTTTGATGTTGAGTTCACATTTTGTTGAAGAATTGTTCTCTCTGAATAATGACGATACAAACATAAAAGCTCTGATGGTTGTGATGTTGCCTTGAACTTTCAAGTTCAAATGTCGATGGTACCAAAACATGATGACCCGCATGCATCGGTGCTTCCTCAGATCAAATGTATTTTTGTCGATTTTTGTTGTCGGTATGAACTTGGGATTCATAAACTGCATCTGAAGATATTTCCATAACTTGAATGACAAGTTGTAACTTACAAAAGAATGCTAGCTAGCTAGCTTGCTTGCTAAGAATCCACTGGCGTCTCCCCAATCCTCACTGTATGTACATTGAAAAAACAAGCCTCAACCACTCAAAACGACAACGATTAGTGCTAAACGACGCCGTGGCCGCTCTGCGGCTGCCCGCCTCGCAACTCCTTCCTCAATTTCTTCGTAAACAACTTACACGCGTCCACGCTCAGATCCACAGCCGCCGCCAGCGCAACAAACGCGGCCGCGTCCTCCGTGCAGCTCACGTGCTTCACCCCCACCTCCACCTCCGGCCCGCCGCCCTTCCTCCCGGCTGTCGACGACATCACGAACCCTCTCCGCAGCTCATGCCAGCACGAGTAGTCGCCGCTCCCCCGCGGACTGATGCTCGGCGATGCGGCTGACATGTTCGACGAATTGTCCAGCTGAAACCGCTCCCCTCGCCTCACGTTCACCGAAGACGTAGCCAGCGTGGCGGCGACGGACGAGGCGGTGGCGTCGGGCAACAGGTCGAAGCGGTAGCCGAGGGTGTTGGTGTGGCCGCGGTCCAGCCAGGCCTCGAGTCTGCCCCAGGGCTTCCACGTCGCGTCGCCGGGCCGGAGGATGAGCCATGCGCCGGGGTTGGTGCGGCTGACGCGGTCTGAGCCGGGCGTGGGGACGAACGGGGTCACCATCGACGCTGCCGCCACTGGGGAGCCGGACAGGTCGTGGATGGTGATGGACCAGCCTTTCCTCTCCTTGCTCGAATTCTCCTTCTGGTCTTGCCCAAATGAGCTCAGCCATGTCCTCGAGACACTAGACTCCGAAATCGATGATCTGTAGAAGTCAAACAAGGTCAAAGTTAGCAACTTTGAGCTTAAGCTACACATTTCTGAAATGGGTATAAGTATATAACAACAGATGATCAGATCAGATCAGTACCTGGATCTGAAGTTGTTGTCTCTGAGGCTGAACTTGCAGGTGAACACCGGCTGCTTGACGCTCCCCTGGACTTGGAAAACCAGGGGACTGCACTCCGGCTCACCGCCGAACTCGAACACAAATCTTGGATCAGGCTCAGCTTTGACACTCAGATACATCTGAGCAGCTTTGGCACCACCATCCCCAACAGCAACCCAGCCATTCTTGAACACAGCTCCCTTGGACTCAAGCCCGCAATTCAGATCAAGCGGGACAGACACTCTTCCCAGCAGCTTCCCTGAGCTGAGCCCCAAAGTGGATCCACTCTTTCCCTTGTAGACGTCGATTTTGAGGACTGGGGTGGTCTTTGATTTTGAGAGCTTGACAATGTGCGAGTGGGGGAGGGTGAAGCTGGCTGATTGGAGGATGGAGTTGGGGTGCTCTGGGTGGGCGGCATCTGTTTTGATCAATGGGATTGTGGTGGTTTGGGATGTGAAGTTCTTGAACTTTATTTTGCAGTAGCAGGGTGTGGAAGTTGGGTGGACGCCAGAGAAGGTTGGCTTTGAAGGGTTGGGGAATTTCAATGCCAAGTTTCCAATCACAATCCGCACAAAGGGGCACGGATCCATTGTCAAGCAGCAGCCACAAAACTCTCAAATCTCAGACAGATTCTAATTGGTCTGGAAAACCAAAAGCTGCAAACTTTATAGCAAATGGGTTTGTGGGTGTGAATGGAAAGCGATAAAAACCATGAAAAGGTTTGAAATTTACCAAGTTTGGCTCAAAGGGGTTTATGGTTATGAATCCAGACAGGGTTTGAAAATGAAATGAAACCAGAGAGGGATGAAGAAGGAAAGAAATAGACAGCTGGAGAAGATACTCCTTCGGTCTCCTTCCACTTCAAGCCTTTTACAGCAGTGAATTGATGCGGACCAAGAGCCGGAAAGCGGCGATCTTTACCAAGCCCAGCAGATGGGTGCTCTGGGTGTGGATCAGAATAGTTGAAATCAATGTGAGGAGAGAGACGTATTCTATATAGACGGATCTTGATGATTGGAGGAGGTAGCAAGACTACTAGCTTGTCTCTCTGTGCATGACTGTGTGCTGTTCTGGTTTATGAAAATCATGGTGTGGGTACAGGCTGGATGATGCCAGATAGACAGAGAGGGAGAGAGAGAGATCCAGGGAGGGAGAGAGAGCATGGAGAAACGTGCAGGTGTGGTGCGGTGGACCAAACTCAAAAGTGAGTGAGCTGGCTTACTGTATGCACGTACGAACCTTGTCAGACAAACGGCCAGCCAAAGCCAGCAGCAGCGATATCTGCATCACTGTGTGCTCTGGCATTGGCTTTGGATTCTTTTTCATGGCTGTGTTTGGATCAACCATAGTTAACATGTTTCCAACTGCCGACCCTTTTAGCAGCTGGTGGTTTGTTTATCTAAATGCGGTGATTAGATTAGAGAACAATGAATGGGGCTACTTAAACAAATTGGATGACAACTGTGAAATGGATCAAATAATGTGTGCGTGATTTGGTGGTATGTGTTGGGTTTTGTGGTTGCAAGTAGGTAGGGATAAAGTCGACAAAAGCTCATCTGGTCATCTGATCTCATTTGATCCCAATGTCTCCAAGCACCCCCATTTTTTATACATGTCGTTTCTGAATGAATTGAATGTTCACCGCTGTCTTGTACTGGTTTATACTTTTGATTACAAAACAAAAGAATCAACTATTTGGGATTTCGGTTCGATTATTTCGTATGACCCAAGATTGAAGTAGTACACATGTGTATTCACTTTGATTCAGTACATGATGGTGTTTGGGGATTGAGAATGCAATAGTGAATTTGGTATTGAGTCTAGTCTAAGCAAGGCGAGGTCCTTCCAATATTGAATTCTTGATTATGAAGCAAGAAGCATGGTCCATAGCCCAATATGATGACTTGCAATTGCAAAGGTCTCAACATTGTGGCCCAAATGGTGTTTTTTTTTAGAATCTTGCATTTCATACTTTCATCTCTTGCCAAGATTCCAAGATCTTTGATTATGAATCAAAGAATCAGTATCTTTGCGAGTTTATTTTTGGAGAGAAAGAGGAGGAAAATTTTATATGTTAATTAATTTTGACATTTTTAAGGAAGGATTTTGGGGTGTTTGGAGGGATTTCATCCCCATTTTTTGTCTTCCGATTTGAACGAATTTGAAAGAACATGGATGAATTCTTTCATATAAAACAGTATATTACATTTTTACTCTTCCTTATACATCATCACGTTTTTTTATAAAATTAATATGGAGAGTTATTTTGATCATTTTTCATAATTTTCTCCATATCTATGTTCCCAAAACCTTCATAAATTCGAGAATACTCATTTTTACTTCCCTCCCAAATCCTTTAATTTGTTTTACTCTCCCCTCCCTTCAAATCATTTCTCTTCAATTCTCTCCAAATTAAGAAATAAAACCTTGTGAATCTCAAATTTCATCTTCATTATATGAGGACCGAGTGCACTTAGATGACAACGGGGAGGAAAATGCTATACACATCTGTTAGGGTAGAGAAGCCTCTTCTCTCTACCGGCACACGCAACAGAACAACGACATGACACACTCACACGAATAACACAAACCAACACATAATAATATGAATAAATAATGAAAAAGACACAATATTTCTAACATGGTTCAGCTCTCCAATAGAGCGTACATCCACGATATTCATTACTGATAGATGTGTATTACAAAAATAGACTCATCTCTCAACACTCTTGATGCAAACCACTCAATTCTCTAATAGGTTTTTTCTAATAAAAATCCTACAAAAACTTTACACCATTTAAGAAAAAATTTTCATGAATTCTCTCGGAGGACTCTCACTAAGTCTCTCAGTTTTTCTTACCACTAGGGCATCCTATTTATATAGATACTAATACTAAATCAAATGGGATTCTCAATCCTATCAAAACCATAATTTTGTAACCAACTAAAATAAAATTCCTAAATCTAATCAATTTTTAAATAAATTAATAATCTCTTCCTTCTTCATATTTAGAAATTTTGTCAAATCTCAATAAATCCTCCCTTGACTAGAATTTTTAAATATCTCAATTTTCACACCGCCTCTGAATGTAGCTTCCAAATATGAGGAGTCATTATCTTATTCATCCTTTTAACAATCTAGAAGTCTTCACATTTCTTTCTTAATTTGAACAGATTCTCCATATGACCATCCAACTAGATACAAGAACTCTCCATCAATTTCAAGAGCCAAGTCAATTCTTAGCAAAGCCTCCCCTGACTAGAATTTCTAAAAAATTTCATCTTTAGAAACTTGTATCTTCATCTTTAATCACACTCGGTCAAGATTTGATATACATCATTGTTGGTCAATTTCCACGTGTCCTCCCTCATCAAGAATATTTTACATGTTCAGAAAATCTTCCATAACATCCCCCTCGGCATGTTTTACATGAACATGACATCTCTTCATGCTTTTTTCCAAACTCTTCTTTCGTCTGCTAACTCTATGTGCAGTGGTGGCTCTTTCCAGTCTTAGTGAGTGCTCTTCAAATCATCAAATCTGATACCATGTTGAATATACAGGTCGACTCATATTGGATTGTATCTCAATGTTGTTAATTTTACACTATTATTCGTCAAAAAATCCTAAAATTGATGAATATTAATTTCTCTTTCAAACTTTATTGATATTCATTATTATTTAATTATTTAATGTTTTTCTTGTCAAATACATAAGTACATAAATAGTAAATTATAACAAAAGCTTTCCCATTCGATAACGCAAAAAAAAAGAAAAGAAAGAAAGATCAAAATTTCATTAATTGTTTGTTGATCAATTGATCAAGTACGTAGTGAACTGAGGTTCACAAAGGTGCTACTGAGCTGGCTAGGCCAGAGTAATTAAGATTAGAGAAAGTCTAGAGCGACCGAGGATTTGGGTAGAGACTCACAAAGAGTGTATATAGTGAAGTGACGATTAAGGGAGATATGTGATATTTTTCAAGAGATAATATTCAACTTTTGAAGTATAACTTATAAATCTTTATTTTTAATTCACAATAAGAATACAATTCAATATGAAATGGTTTGCCAGTTCAAAATTCAACAACCTCTTCAACCTTGGCAGCTTCGTTCCACACCTGGAAAAGGTGACTTGTCCTTGATCCGGCTTTAGAGTTTTCTTGATCTATATATCTTCTGCCTCCCGCTGCTTAATTTCTCTAACATTCTTATTTTTGTCATCATCTCCATATTCTCCTCAACCAGAATAACCATGTGAATATGTGCATCATCCTCTTGATGAAGATTTTAGCTTGAGAATGTAATTTCATGGAGAGAGATTTTCGCTCAATATATAGAGAGGTAATTTTCTCTCTTTCTGAATTTCAGTTTGAATTTGTAAGAAAGCTGATTGACAATATTCTGATTCGGAAAATATTTGAAAGGGGACATATTTTTTGAAGGTTGTTTTTGAGCAAATAAAGGTGAGCGCAGATTTGGATAAGAGATTGACCTATATATATGGAAATACATCTGTTGATTTGAACGTTGAGAGTATGAATTTTAAAAACCAAAGTTCTCGTTGGGGGTGTGGATTTGAGATTGCTTGAAACCTCAAAGGTTAATTTAATAGAAATTTCGAAGCTAGAAAACTATAAGAATTATAAGAAACATATGACCATTGAGTTAGGAAAATATATTCCTAGATGGATGATCGTTGAGTTCAATTGTGTATGTATTTTGTAATTAATTGACAACACTCAATACATATTAAAATGGTTACTCAAAAATCGAGGAGACATGCAATCAGATGTATTTTGGTTTCAGGATTTAGAATGATTGTACAAATAAAATCTGAAGTTACAGAATTCGAATTTCTTTGATGGTTGGATAAATTGTATCCTCTAACACTTCGATATTTGAGAAACCAATTCATCATGAAGATCAAGTAGTTCTTCCTAGATCCAAACTTGATCATCACATCCAAGAGTAGCCTCCACTTCCATCAACCAAATAGGGTGTAAGTATTAGATATCACCATTCCAAACCCTAATCCTCCAACTGTGCAATCTCGTGCCACCAGATCGCATCCGTCTCCTCCTTGATCGAGATTTGCTCCAAGTGATCCACAATCCTTGCCCTCATCTCCTGCATGGCCTTCAAATACTCCTCAAGCTCCTCCAAGCACATACTCTCCACACACTCATCCCACAAATACAGTCCCTCATCACCTGCCCCAGTCCACCCTCCCATCTCCGCCGCCCGCTTCCCCTTCCGCTTCTCCTCCAGCTCCCTCGTCGCCTCCACGAAGCACTTGTACTTGTCATCATGATCTCGCTGATCTACACGATACACCTCATCAGGCAACATGCTTTTACTTTGCTCCACCGAACACAAACCCTTGAAACTCACCATCTCTGCACCACCATTACTCATCCCATCCTTTACATACCTCTCCAAGACCTGGTCGACATTAGGGCTTCCGAACGTGTAGGGCTTTCCGCCTTCAGATACCACTATGATTGCAATCTCCGCGCCGCACAACACCGAGAGCTCCCCAGCCTTTTTGAACAGCCCCGTTCGACGCTTTGAAAAGGTGACTTGTCTTTGATCTGGCTTCAGGATTTTCTTGATCTCTATCTTCTGCCTCCCCTTGCTCTTTTTCCTCACCGTGTCGCTGACAATGTTTTTTCTAACATTGTTCTTGTCATGATCATGATGCTCCTCAGCCAGAATGACCATTTGAATGTCTCTAATGAGGCCTCTTGGTGTGAGGATTGTAGCTAGAGATGGTTATTTGAAGTAGATTGATTTTTGCTTAATATATCGAGAGAGAGGTAATGTAATTTATAATTTTTTTTTGTGATTTTTGAATGATTTGGAAGAAATTAATAGTTAATTGATAACAATAATAATCATATGTCTAATATTCTCTGATTAGGAAATTGTTTGAAAACGGTCATATTTTTTGAACTATGTGCAAATTTGGATAAGGAGATTTTCATCGATATGGAAACATATCTCTTGATTGGATCGTTGAGAAGAGGCTTACAAAAATGTTCTTGGGATTGCATTTAATTGCTTTAGAATCTATTAGAAAAACAAAAATTAATTTAATGAACGACAACAGCTATAATAAAAAGGAAATAAAAAGATAAAAAAAATGAAAGTGATATAATCTAAAACTACTTTATTGTTTTATTTCATTTAATGGAAATATGATTGGCAATATGTGGTATAGTGTGACAATATACATGCGTAGAACAATATACAGGTGAGCCAGGTGAGAACTCGCGTCATCAGTACGGGAAAACTGTGATGTAGGGAAAGTGGCCGGAACGGGACTCGGGACTCAGCCAGTGAAGCTCACAGTCGTCCGCCTGGCCGTTTAGACCTTCCCCCTTAAGTCTTGCTTGAATTGCAATTTGGAATCCAAGGAAAACCCAGCTGGCCACCATGTAACTCACTAGCTGGTCTCTCCCACTAGCAAGTGGTATTTTTTGGCCTCTCTTGTCTCGTCCAAAACCCTTTTTTCCCTCGTCAGGCAAGCTTGTGAGAATAGTGACGATCGAGCCTTGAGTTAAGGGCTTGCCTGTAATCGCTCTCGCAGTGACCAAGACTATAATGTCACTAGGGTTCCTCGAAAGGTAACGATCAACCTCCTTGTCCGAGGACAAGAGGCAAGGCCTTCCTAGCAAGGGAGAAGGTGACCGAAAGGTTACTCTCTTTTTCCATCTGGATCTTTCTGAGGCATTTATTTTTCTTCTCGCCAGATGTGCTATATGAGGAAGCAGACTAATGGATGAGATATAGTTTGGAGGTAGGCACTCACCCATACGTGGTGGACAGGTAGTAAGATTTTTTCTTTGAGCTAAGCTAGGGTTTTTTGTGCGGATGATGGCGGTGGCCGTGATTGTTGACTGGCCGGTGGTAAGAAAACCACCGGCTAAAAGGCCCATAACTTCAAGATGAAAATAAAATGCAGATCTCAAAAAGACTCCTCTGGGGAACTTATTGAGACAAAAGGCTTAGGATATGAATAGGTTGGGGGGTCTCCAGTGTTCAATTTATAAGAAAATTTTGGGGGTAATTTAGGGCCTTTTGTATTAACCTAACCATTTCAAAATGTTATAAGTTATTTTTTTGAACTGTGAAAACCTTTACATTATATATACGTAGTATAATTATAGATAGTTTTTGCTATATTTTGCGAAAGGCGGATATTATCTTCCTGTGAAATACATTAACTATTAAGATATTTTTATCTATTATAAACGGAAGATGCACCAGATACGGAATGTGTTCGGTGAGCGGTAGTATTACACACGTAAAATTAAAATAACAAGGTTGAATACGGAATGTGTTCGGTGAGTAGTAATATTATAAATGTGAAAGTAAAATAAAAAAGGTCAGATATAGAATGTGTTGAGTGAGGGATACTCGTATATAAACAGAAGATGAACCAGATACAGAATGTGTTCAGTGACGGATACTCATATATAAACGGAAGATGAACCAGATACAGAATGTGTTCGGTGAGCGGTATTATTATATACATGAAATTAAAAATAAAAAAGGCCGGATACAGAATGTGTTCGGTGAGCGGCAATATTATATACGTGAAATTAAAATAAAAAAGACCGGATACAGAATGTGTTCGGTGAGGGATATTAATTCGTATAAAGATCGAATCAGGTGACCGATACGGAATGTGTTCGGTGAGTCATTGTATATGAATAGAAATTAAAATAAACAATCAAATACACAGACGGTGAGTCAAAAGTAAAATATATGAAATCAAAATAAAAACTGTTATAATTCCAGAATGGAGAATATACATTATAATATAAAAACCTCCATGTTAATATTCATACGTACTTTGACTCACCAAGACATTTTTTAACCAATAATTTCTTGGTTTTGATTGCTTAATTACTTTGACGATAATAATAGTATTATGAATTATTCATCATAATTGATGCCGTCATTTTAATTTTTTAAATAAAGATTTCTTTAATATACTGTCAAAAAATATAAGAAAAATAAACAAATGACGCAGTTATTAGAAATATATGAACTGTGATTTTTTGTGCACTGATCAACAGTCTCCATCATACGAACTCAAGGTGAAACATAGGACTCAAGAGACGACCTAGACATTGAAAGGCACTAATATAACCTTAAATCATAAAATTTGGCTCATGTGGACTGAAATTTAGTGAGAGAGAAATTGAACACAAACCCTAGACATTGATAAGTTGAAGCAGCGTTCAACTCTTTATAATTTCAATTCATCTTCATTAATTACGCCTGTAATCCCTGTGGATTTTCTAAACCCTCCTCCTGATCTGCAACCATGGCCGCCGCTAGATCCTCCGCGCCCAAACACCAGAGGCATTGCCGCTAGGACCAGCTGCCTCACCAGGTCCATGGTGGTCGTTGTTCCAGCTTGGGAGGCCAGAAAAAGGACGGGTGCTTGGGCCAGCCCCACGGAAACAGGGGTAGTTAAACCCTGGAACTGTGGCAGGACTTGAGGAGCTTGTCGAGGGCAGCCAGCGAAATCCAGCCCTGTGGTAGACCTTCGATTTCAGGTCCTCCATCGCTCGCTTGAGAGTGTCCAACTGTCCACCGTCCATTTGTTGCACTGGCCTCTCCCACCAGCAGCTTGCCAGCCTCTCCTCTCTCCGATCATCGAGCTCTTGGCTGTGCTTCTTCGAGGCCTCCAAAGCAGCAACTAAGTTTGTGAGCTCCGAATTCAGATTCTCAATATTCGGCCCTCGACGACGACCCTCCATGAGGTTTTGGGGCACCTGATTCCAAGCTTGTTTTGGGGCAATGGGGTTGAGGTTCCCAGTGAGGTACCTATCAACCACTAGGTCCACGGACGGATGTCCGAAGGAGAACACCTTCCCGGCCGGTGAAAATACCACCACAGCACACCGCACACCGCACAGGGTGCACAGCTCATTGGCCTTTTTGAAAAGACCGGATTTTCTCTTGGAGAACGTAACCAAACGGTTACTTTCTTTCTCCATTTTTTTCATTTCTATCTTTCCCCGACCTTTTGATTTTTTCCCTCCAGATGAGATTGCGGAAACCACATCTGAATTGGGAACCGAGCCCGTGGATGGAGCAATCGGGACCGGAGGTGGAGGCATAGCAAGAGAGGGTGTGACAATAACCGCATCAATCGTAGATGATACAGTAACGGATGCACCCAGATTGAAAAGGACATCATTGGATGATGTCGTAGTAACGGTGATAGTACTGATCGCAAGATCGGATTTCTCAGCATTCAAGGAGGCCATGAGATCAAGGAATTCAATAAGAGAGAATTAAGCACACAACACAACAAAAAATAAGGAGAAATGTTTTGATTAGGGTTTCAAATACTAAGATGGCATTGGACCAAAGGGGCCTAGGGATTTATTTATAGGTAAAAACCATGGATGTCACAGTAGTGGTTTTTTGCTGACATATCCCTCGACTGCTACCCGTTTGAAATGTTTTTCGGGTCAATGTTTTTTCTTGATTACTTTTATTTACATCTGAATTATGAAATTGTAAAAATAGTAAATGTGGATTTTTTTCCCATCTATCTTAAAGTATCACAATGACATAAATAGTATTTATTTTCAAAATGATGAAAGAAAAAAAAAGTTGGCAATTTTCAAGACTTTCTTTTATTTATAAGAACAATACGCGTAGTAAAAATATGCATAGAATTTCTAATAAGGGAAAAATAGATATGTTGGCCAAATATAACCGATCGCTATCGTCTTACGCATTATTTGTTTCATTTTTATAAAAGTAGGAAATACAATTATTTTTTACGATGTTTAATTCTTAGCAGATATGATTTTAATATACAAAAGTTGAATGTGAATTTAATCTTAGAGTGATTTATACATGGAAGTTCATATAAATGTATTGAATTTGCATCAAATAATTTACATGTTGACATATTTTAGATATAATTTTTATACACTATGACTTACAGGGTGAATTTTTCTTATTTTCACTTATAATAAAATGATATATCGGGTTAATGATGGGATCAAAATGTTCATGTGGAAACTTTATCTGCTTATATTCTATGAGAAAAAGAATTAATGATATTTGGTGAAAGACAGATAATATTTCGCTGGAAAATATAATTATTGAGACGTTCGTATATTCTATAAAAGAAAAGAAATGGATACACGGATTGTGTTCGGTTCGTGATATACTGTACATACATGAAAAAAAAAATCAAAAAAAAAATATTAGGATACAGAAATATGCTCGATGAATGAAAGTAACTACATGAAAATCAAAATCAAGAGATAAAGATATGATGTTTCATAATTCAAAATGCATCCGTGAAAATAAAAATACAACAGTTGAGCATAAAGTTATGCACGGGGAGTCAAAGGACATACAATAATAAAGAAAAATCTTATAATAATAATAATAATAATTTATAGTAATACTATTTGAAATATTTCGAAACTGTTTTTTGGAAAAAGTAAAAAATAATAGAAAAAAATCTCAAAAGTGGGTCGAAGTAACAACTCTTACCCAATTACGGTTCGAATTATCATAATTTTCGGACTATGGAGTTGGGTGGTCAAGGCTTGGGGGAGATGGACGACTGTCGGCGCGCTCCATCGTTCTCTCCAGATAAATATGGTTTTTATCACTAGAGTGATGACTGTAACAACCGCCGTCGGCAGAGCCTCGATTCACAACAGCCCGTCAAGCAGCGCCTTGACCTCCTCGTTCCTGCTCAGACCATTTGGTGGAAAGTTATTGCGACTCAATCGGAAACTTGGCCAACCATCGATGTGGTTGTTTGTAT
>NQLW01000047.1:474023-492955 GCA_002312845.1 Kalanchoe fedtschenkoi | reverse complement strand
CAGCCCAGCCTGGGTGTACACCTTCCCCCTCAAATTTAGCATTGCATCCCGAAGCGCGTCCAGTTGGGCAGCATTGTTTATGTCAGCGACCGGTCTCTCCCACCAGTTGGTGGCCATTCTGGCCGCTCTTCGCTCATCCAGCGCCTGCCCATGCTTCTTCGAAGCTTCCAATAGAGAGGTGAGCTTGCTGAGCTCCGCGCTTAGGGTTTGGACGATGTCCGTCCCTGCTTGGTGCTGACCCTCACTAGGGTTTTGTGGCACCTGATTTGGAGGTGGTGGTGACGGGGTAGGGTTGAGGATCCCATTGAGGTACCGATCAGTCACCTGGTCAACGGAGGGGTGTCCGAAGGAGAACACTTTGCCGGCGGGCGAGAAAACCACAATGGCGCACTTCACACCGCATAGGGTGCAGAGCTCGTTGGCCTTTTTTAAGAGATTGGATTTTCGTTTGGAGAATGTAACTAACATGTTACTCTCTTTCTCCATTTTTCTCATCTCAATCTTGCCCCGTCCTTTGGATTTCTTCCTGCCGGATGTGCTCAAAGAGGGCACATCCGGAGGAGGAACCGCGGCCGTGGATGGGGCCACCGGAGGCGGCGGTGGCACATCGGTGGGTGATGCGATTGCTACAGATGATGATGATGTGTTCGGATTTGGAACAACATCAGTTGATGAGGTAGTGAATGGTACGGTGGAGTTGGCTATTGGATTATTGGATGAAGAAGCCATGGGAACAAAGAAGAGGAAAACTACAACAAGGAAAGAAGAATGGAGATGGAACTGTTGATTAGGGTTTAGGATATTAGAGCTAGGTGCCGATAGGTTGGGACTGAACCAAAGGGCTAAGGAGTTATTTAAATGAAAATATTGAATATAAAATAAGGAAAGGGGAAAGAGAGTCTCAAATTATCACATAATTCTTTTTATTCTACGAAACAGATATAAAGAAAGATAAAGAAAAATAATTAAAAAGAAAAAGATGAGACTGAATTGACAATAATTAAAGAGAAAAATATTAAAAGGGCATTTTGAACTTCTGTAGTTGCATTTCGAACTATATATCAAAATTGTCAAAAAATTGAAAAAAATTCAGATTAATTTAGGATATCGTATAAGACTAATTGAATTTGATTCATTTAATGTAATTGATCTTATTATACTTGTTGAGTGCTAGTGTTGGTTATTTAATATGAAAGAAACATTGTTTTATCTGTGATGTGATCAAAGTGATATTATGTGTTTTGATAATAAAATGATGTAATTTTAAAGCACATCAGATCTAAGTCCTATATTAACCTTAGTTAAGGAGTGCAATTGTAAATTTTGTTTTTAAAAAATAGTCAAAAAGAAAAAATTCTTGCACTCTTTTTCAGTATTCTATACAATGAAATTTGACATATAACGACGAATCTGCATATTGGATTGAATAAGATTTTATTTTATATTTTATAAAATTACTCTGTAATCTCCCTATCTAATATTCAAAATATAATTATGGTTTTATAAAAAAATTCTAATACTTGATTCAATATGCATCCAATAAAGTATGTGAACATATTTTAATATTTCGAACAACAAATTAAAATTAGGAAATAATTTTGATACCTATTTTATACTTTTCCTTTAAAATATTAATGATATTTTATTTCTCGAATGTCATCCATTTTGAAATATTTTGATGCCATGTTAAAATGGAATTTCAAATTCTTTTGCATTTGTATTTCAATAAGAAAATAGAAATGTGTGGTAGGTGGGTGAATTTTGGTTCCACACGACAATAAAAATTATTAAAAAAATGAAAAAGGTAGAATTTTTTTTAAAAAAAACATTTTATTAGGAGATATAAATTCAAATACGTAAAAGGAAATTCAAGAAATAAAAGTATGAAAAAACTGTTGGCATATAGGAGATCAGTTACTATTTATGCATTATTTGGTTTAGGTTTATCAATGATGAAACACAATTATTATTTTTTGACAAAACAATTTAAGAAATAAATTTTTAAATGCAAAATTTAATGTAAATCTTTTTTGGAAACATTATTTGATTCTTTTTTGTATAATTTTATTGCAATGATAAAAAATTAATTTTTTAAATAAATAAAAGCTTAACTAGAATTACAAGATCTTATTCCTCTGTGTCTTTATATATTTTAATGTTAGAATGTAACTAATAAAAATTATAACTATGAGACCCCCTATTAAAAATTACAACATAATTATTATAAAACTTAAAGATATATTAATTTCTATATTTATTTATTTTGACAATCGATAGGATAAACACATTAAAAAAATACTCACACACTCAACTATCTATGTAGCTTGAATTTAACTAATATATATTTTTAGATCCACACACCTAACAATCATCACGATATCGATTTTCAAAACTCTGAATATCAGTTGGGTTTACCCTCAATCATGAACCACCAATTATATATCATAATTGATACTTTTAAAACTATTTGATAAATATAATTAAATAATGAATAATATTAGATAATTTTAAACCATCCATGTTTATATATGATTATTATCCATGAAAATATGTATAAAATATTCTAAAAATTGTTACCATCTGTCAACAAGTATAAAATCTGACAATGACAGAGCTTGCATGTAAGATATAGATCTGTTGTAAAAGAATATTTTGTATGTATTTTGATGATTAAGTAATTAATTTTTTAAGGTATGTGACAGTATTAAATGTGTATTTAAGCTGTTAAATGACATAAAAATGAATAAATAATTATTAATTAAGTGACAAGTAAAAGTGAAAATATTATTTTGATATCCAGGTCAACATTTTATTTAAATTTTGAAATATTTGTGATACAAAAATAAATGAAAAGTGATTGGATAGTTGATCATTTGGATCTCATCTATGCCAGATTATATACCAAATTAATAAGGATTTTATCTAGAGCTATTAAGCAATTTGCAGTCATCATAAAATAATGTCGTTTTAATTTTTATCATCCATTTGTAATGTGGTTTTTTAGATCAATATCACTCCTGTTTTGGATTAATACTATTTGATTATTTTTTTTGAAAACCGGAGAACCGTATCTCTTGGGCCGGACGAAACTCTAGGAGGACCCCACCACCTCCTCTGATGGCCCCGGGTGCTATAGGATCGAGTAGAAGTGAGTGCCCAGTTTCGAAATTGAGACCTCTTAGTTTGAGAGCCTTAGCAGACACCCACTCCAATTCATATAGCTCTGACAACAATACTACTGATATTAATTGACTGCAATCTAGCTAGGTAGTATGAGATAAACATCCTTAATAATAAACTAGAATCATAATATAAGACTTGCTAAATACTAAATTTACCCTTGTCATATAGTGATATGAATTCATGATCCAAGAACCTTGTTTTTGTTAACATTGGGATATAAGTTGAAACTCATGTCCATTTTTGCCGGTTAAAATGAAGTTGAACCCTGAACTTGATTGAACTGAGGTTATTTAAACAGTAAGATGTGACAGTCCAATCGCAATTTGAAACTGCACTTCCTTTTCAATTTTAAATATATTTTACGTTAAATAGGGGAGAGCATTGTTCGGTGAAAACCGATTCACCGAACCGATATAGTTTAACCGAATTATTCGGTGAAACAATTAATTCGGTCAAAAATCGAAAAAAATTTGGTTAATTCAATTCGGTTAATGGAAGAGAAATTTTTGAGTTCGGTTAACCGAATTAACCAAAAATAAATAAATTAAATAAAAATAATTTTTTTACATATAAATATAATGATTTATAAAATATATTTATTTTGTTCAATTAATTCATTTAACTAAATGTTTAACTAATAACAGATGTTCTCCCCTACTAACCAGACCGCAATTCAAAAATAGACATTTTGAGAAAATAAAAATTGGACAGATGGCTATCCAAGTGGTAGCCTAACAGTTGATTAATACATTATTCATTTTACAAATCGTGAGTTCGAAAATGAGTGAGCCTGTAGAAGCGAGCCGGCTATAGCTGGATCTTGATTGAGAGATCGCTAAGCTGCTGTGCGTCGACTTCTGAAGGCGACTTGGTCAGAGCGCAGTGGGCTGTGGTCGTCTTGGGGAAGGCTATGACATCCCGAATCGAGCTTGCACCGGCCAGTAGCATCACCAGCCTGTCCAAGCCAAAGGCGATCCCCCCTGTCAGGCACGTAGTTTAGCTCTTTCAGTTTGTCACTCACCAAAGAAGAAACTTTTCGGGATCAACGCTGTCAGAAATTAATCGTCGAGACATTCCACGAGTGATTCAAATGAGGAGCGATTAAATATAGGGGCTGGTAAAAAGGATGGTTATACCGTGAGGGGGCGCCCCCATGTCGAACGCCTCCAGAAGATATCCGAATTTCGCTTCAGCCTGGAGGCAAAAAAAAACGGAAATCAAGAAAATATCCCGATCCCAAATGCTGACAGACTAAACAACGAAGAATGATCGTGTGCTGCTCACCTCCTCCGCGGAGATCCCGATGGTTTCTAAAACCTTTAGCTGAATCTCGCGTTTATATATTCTCAAACTCCCACCCCCGATCTACACGAGCATAAACATGTAATTCAGCTTTCAAGCATAAACATGTAATTCAGCGTTCAACGGCAGTGTTGGCGGTTCATGAGATCATCATACCTCAACTCCGTTGTAGACCATGTCGTAAGCCAAGGCACGCGCCGAGGGAAGATCCGACATATCCTCAGGGTTTGGAGCAGTGAACGGGTGATGCAACGGCTGCACGATGAATATTTTTCACATGAGATTTCACATGCGAGTGTACAGTAATTAAAATGGAAAATGTGCCATGTTAAATGAGTCTTGCTCACCTCGAGTCTTTCCTCCAAAGTGTTCCGCTCGAACATCGGAAAATCCGTGACCCAAAGGATCGCGTGCCTGGACTACACATCAGCAAAACAACGTTAGATTCTGAGGCCGAAGAATTATATTTCCATTCTAGCGTCAGAAAAAGCTGAGCACCTACATGGTCGATCAAGCCCATGTCTTGAGCAACAAACATCCGGAGCCGGTCCAGCGTTCTATTCACAGCCGCTGGATTCCCAACTGCAAACAAGATAATATCGCCGGATTTCGCATCGCACCGCCTCAGAAGCTCTTCCGTGCTCGCTGGACTTAAACTCGAAACGAGCGCCGGAACTCCTTCAACGATTCCTATAATAATCAATTACCACAGTCATAGTCAAGACTTAAAAAACTCAGCTAAGGAAATGGCATTGCAGTAGCGTAGGTTTCACCATCGTCTAAAACCTTCAGGAACGGCAGACCCTTCGCTCCGGATTTCACTGCTTGGGAATAAATATCTCCCTTCTTAAGCGCCGTGTTTGAATAGCTTTTCGCGCTGGCAGGAACACATAACACTTTAATAATTCCCCCATCAGCGAGAACATCGGCGAAAACCTTGAACGCTGATTCCGTAAATACATCGGATACCTGCAGCTCCGATAAAAAAAGTTTCAGATTCGAAACTACTAGTAATATGCTAATTTCGTAAAAGGAGCATTACGTCTTTTAATTCAAGATCGAAGCGGGTATCAGGTCTATCTGAGCCGTATCGGCTCATAGCTTCCGCATATGTAAGTCTCGGGAATGGATTCGGCAGCTCGATACCTTTGATCTCCGAGAATACCTGGCGAGAAGAAAACAGAAGCTTTTAAGCCCAAAAGCAAAATTAAAGTCAAACGATTAGAAAGCGATGAACCGACATGTCTGATCATATTTTCATTGAGCGCCAACATTTCTTCCATGGGAGTAAAAGCCAGCTCCATATCGAGTTGGGTGAACTCGGGCTGCCTGTCCGCCCTCAAATCTTCATCCCGAAAGCATCTGTTATTCGAAAGATAAGTGTTATCATCTATATAACATATATAAATTGTCGAAACGAGCGCCGTGACCAAACTTTCCACGACTTGGGCTGTGTAAGAAAAGAACACACCTCGCAATTTGATAATATTTGTCGAAACCGGACACCATAAGCATTTGCTTGAACAGTTGAGGGCTTTGGGGCAGCGCGTAAAACGTTCCCGGCTTCATAATACAAAAAAACTACTTTAGAATTATATCACAGAAATTTAACTTTCCGTGCTACAGTTTCCATGATATCTTCGCATTTATGTTCGAATCTATGTAAAGATCCCGTTTAAAAATAAACATTTGTAACTTGGATTCTAATACGGAACAACATGCTACGAAAAAAGTAATAAAAGGAAGGTAATGGAGGCACCTGAATTCTCGATGGCACCAAGTAATCTCGAGCGCCCTCTGGAGTGGATCTCGAGAGTATCGGAGTCTCAATCTACCTTAGAACAAGGAAAAAGTCAGCACTGCCGGATCACGGCTGATGCATCGAAGCAAAAAGTTTATGACACGTTTAAAGTGATGGGTTGAAGTACCTCAACAAAACCGTGCACGTCTTCTAAATACCTTCTGATCAGTTTAACCACTCGATGCCTAAGCAATATGTTTGAGCTCATTTGCTGCCTCCGCAGATCCAGGCATCGATACCTGCCATACAAACCCGGACCTCTTACATCGTTTAAGAAAGAACGACGAGACGGGTTCCAAGGCAATATAGCCTACCGTAGACGAATCTCTTCTTTGGCAGAATCTTTTGAATCATCAGCGGTCGTGACCAGAAATGGAAGCTTAGCTTTCACAGCATTCAGTACCTGAACCCGCTCCGCTGCAACCTAAAACACACAAATGAGGCATCAAGTCGAACATCAACGATAAAAATTGCCACTTGAAGTCACAGAGAGTCAACTTATCAGTTATCACCTCGATCATGCCTGTTTTCATTCTTGCATTCACAGACTCACTCGGCCGGCCACGAACCACACCTTCCACGGCAACGACATACTCCAACCGCAAGTCATTCACAACCGAATGCGCCTCAGGAAACTCATTTGGTAGCGTCGTCACCTGCACAATAAAGTCACGAATAACCCCGACAAGTTTCATCGCCAATCTGAGCCACATTTTGCATAAATATCAAGTCACACAAATATACTAAATCTAAGAGCATAGAACAAAAGGTGAATTTCAAAGCAATCATGCAACTTTTCTAAATATGTTAACTCACCAACTTTATCATCTTTCATTGAGTAAAACGAAAATAAAAGGAGACTGCAAGAAGCTTGAAAACGCCATTTCAATACCTGAATTAAGCCGGTGTGATCTCGCAGATTGAGGAAGGTGAGGCCACCATGGACTCTATGCAGCGCCACCCATCCACACAGCCTGACCCTCCTCCCCAAATCCTCCTCCCCCAACTCACCGCAAAACTCACTTCTACTAACCCACTCCAGCCCATCATTCAAGGGCGATTTTCGGTCAAAGGCCGAAGCTTTATCGACCTGGATCGGCGTGGCGGGCACGGAGCTGGCCGCAGAGACTGTCAAACTCCTTCGACCAACATGATGGAGTCTCAAGCGAGCGAATTGGACGGCGTTGGGATTCAAAGGTGTGGGCTTTAATCGAACCGGGAGGTGGGGGAGTAGCCTGAGCGTGACGGACATGGCTGAGGCCGAGACGCGAAAGTGGGTTTTTGTTGTGGAGGTCCGGAGTTATCTCATCTTCGCAATTGCAGGGTTTTAGCCGATGACGATGATGATGGGATGACGTTGTTGTCGTTGTCGTCGCCGGTGGAGCCCGATTGAGCCGAATCTCTCAACTCGACCGGGGCGATTTAGCCCGGTTTATCAAACCACGATTGAACCGGTTTAGTTCAACGAGTCAAGCGAATCAGGGACATGGCGGATCGGTATGGTTTATTTAATCTGTCGTATTTACTTTGTTTTTATTTTACACTATTGTTTTTTATTCATATTATCTTATTTTTTATTTTTACACTTAAAATTAATCGTGAAAATTATATGTGTGTGACTTTTCACAATTCATTTTCACAGTTTGTAAAAATGAAAATGATATATATTTTCGCTATTCACAACTGTGAATTTATCTTAATGCATCTTTGTAATTGATAACAACGAAATTTGTTTAGAACTCGTTGTTATGAATTGCAAGTGAAAAGGAAGAATCTATATGATCTTCATCCTCATAAACCGTGAAGATTAACGTGACCTCCACGTGTGTTCAAGTGATTGAATTTCAGAGTTGACGACACCGAAAATATTTCACATTTTCATTGTTATTAACCGCGAAGATATGATAATATGAATAAAAATCCAAGAACTAATGTAAATTTGGAAGAAAACATTTTAAATTAAATCGAGTGATAAAGTCACCAACAGCACCGGTTTATCAACCAAATTGAACCGGTTTAGTTCAACAAATCAGACGAATTAGTAAACGTAACGGGTCGCTTCTTTTTTTTTGGTTATGTTTTGCCGGCTCAATTGAGTGCGGTTCAGTTGAAGACATGACGGACCCACTAACAGTCCATCTGCGGAACAATCTTCTCTCTCCATCGATTCAGAAACTTTCATGTGAGAATTTCAGCTTTGGGTTGATGCTTGGGGAATCGAGTTAGGGTTTATCGGATGGCATCTACCTCGCAGTCCATCCGGTTCGGCCCGTCGCCGGCGACCGGAGCAGCGAGCGCGGTAGGGATTTTGGAGGCGCTGAACAGGGTGCTCGCTGACCTCTCCACCCGTGGCAGTCCCAAGGTTTGGTTCATTCGGTTAAAGTTTTGTGTTTTAGGGCTTTTCATTGGCCGTGGATTGGTGGGTCAGCTTCGGTTTTATGGGTTTATAGTTCAATGTAGGGTTTAGAATTGTGGTTTTTAGTGTCAGTAAGCAGTCAGCAGAAAACTGCTTGTGTTTTTTGATGTTGATTTGGTTTGCTTGGTTTCTCTTTTTTTATTTTCGTTGAATTTGATGGTAAACACAGGATGGAGCTGCAGCGGCACTGAGGAAGCACTTGAAGGAAGGAGCGCATGATCTCAGTGGAGAGGCTTTTTCGAGATTTATGGATCAGTTCTATGACCGGATCTCTGGTATGTTAGAAAGTGCGGATATCGCCGAGAATCTGGGAGCTTTAAGAGCTATTGATGAGCTGATAGACTTACCGTTAGGCGAGAGCGCCTCGAAGGTTTCGAAAATATCACATTACATGCAAGTTGTGTTCGAGAAAAAGCGGGATCCTGATATACTAGTCCTGGCTAGCAGAGTGCTTGGCCACTTAGCCAAATCTGCCGGCGCAATGGCTGCCGAGGAAGTGGAGTATCAGGTATGTAAAAGTTTGGTTGCAGTAGTTTTGCAATGGGTGCTTGAAGTAGCTATCTGATGTGATTTTTTTTCTCAGGTTAGGAAGGCGCTGGACTGGCTACGTGGAGATAGAGTTGAGTCTCGTCGTTTCGCTGCTGTATTGATATTGAAAGTAAGTACAGTAATTCATCTATCCTTAGTCTTGAAATTCAGTTCGAGTATTCTTTAGTCCCTAGTGAGAACACATCCAGTGAGCACACTTATATATTTTGGCCGTTAAACTCTTCAGACTATGTAAGTAAACCACCCTTAGAATCAATGGGCTTTAAATACATTGGATTAGCGCGACAAGAAAATTGCTACACATGGTTAATAACCCACCAAATTTATGCATTTTAATGGTAATCGTCTTGTTTAAAGCATGAAATAATCTTTCTAATCTATGTGAGCTGCGGTGTAGGAAATGGCAGAAAATGCATCAACTGTTTTCAACGTCCACGTACCTGAGTTTGTTGATGCCATATGGGTTGCATTGAGGGATCCAACATTGGAGGTGCGTGAGAGGGCTGTGGAAGCACTGCGTGCTTGCCTTCGCGTTATTGAAAAGCGAGAAACACGCTGGCGTGTACAATGGTTAGTTACCCTTTTTTTGAATTACGTCCAACACTCGATTATCTACTTGTTAGGTTAAGTGATATACCTAAACTGAGTACTATGTTGTAACAGGTACTATAGAATGTTTGAGGCCACACAAGATGGACTGGCTAAAAATGCTCCCGTGCACAGCATTCATGGTTCGCTTCTTGCTGTTGGAGAGCTCCTCAGGTGATAAATTTTTCTCTAACATTTATATATAACTTAGTGCCACATAGATTTTTTTACCTTTAATGCTCATTTCAATTCGTAGCTGTTTAGTTTCGTTTAGCATTGCTTCTTGTGCAGAGAATTCCATTGGAACGCTAGAAAGTAATGATTGAAGCAACTTGTGACTCGATTAGAATTTGTAGTTTTCTGGACATCTCATTAAATGTTGCTCATAGCCTTCTTTATTTTCTGGCTCTATTTTGCTTGATCATATTCGAGTCACTGATAAGCAAATCATTTAGATTTCAAGATGAAATGGTTAGGTTTTTAGGTCTCTTGGCTATACTTGTTCGGAAGTGATGTCGATCTGGCATCAATTTTTATATCAATAGGAAATTCAAAGTGACTTTATTCGTGTGTGAAATCACCGTCATCATTCTGATTTACTCCACGGCAGGAACACAGGAGAGTTCATGATGTCAAGGTACAGAGAAGTCGCTGATATTGTCCTTAGATACTTGGAACACCGGGATCGGCTTGTTCGCTTAAGCATCACTTCGCTGCTCCCTCGAATTGCTCATTTTCTGCGCGATCGTTTTGTCACAAATTATCTGAAGGTCGCTGAGCATTTTATTACTCGCGTTTACTTTTTTATTTCCACAAAAGTATGATTTCAGCTTCAAGAACGATCCATTTCACATTACTGACTTATAAACTTTTGTGTAGATTTGCATGGACCACATCCTTGCAGTGCTAAGAATGCCTGCCGAGAGGGGAAGTGGGTTCATTGCTCTTGGAGAGATGGCTGGCGCATTGGATGGGGAACTCATTCACTATTTGCCGACAATAACCTCTCACTTACGTGATGCGGTATGTCTCCAATTTCAACTGCCAGTTTGTTTAATTCTTTGATTTATTTGATCAATTTCTTGAGATGGATGGATTTCATTACCGCCGCCGGTTTTTTTAACCGAACATTTGTAACATTTGTAGAACCTTCTTTTGAAATGAATGCGCAGATTGCTCCTAAAAAAGGCAAACCATTGCCTGAGGCGCTGACTTGTGTTGGCAATATTGCAAAGGCAATGGGACCTACGGTAGAATCCCATGTTCGAACTCTGTTGGACGCAATGTTTTCTGGTGGCTTATCCCCCACCCTCGTAGAAGCCCTTGAACAGATCTCTGTCAGTATACCATCGCTGCTTTCTACGATCCAAGATCGTTTGCTCGACTGCATCTCGGTAGCGCTCTCAAAGTCTCATTATCTCCAGACAAGAACACCTATTGCCGTGGTTAGAGGGAATAGTATGAATAACCCCCAGCAAATGTCTGAAATAAGTGGTCCTGCCCTCATACAACTAGCTTTGCAGACTCTGGCTCAGTTCAACTTCAGGGTCCGTAGATCCTTCTTTCCATGTTATTTGAGGTTATTTGATCCCTTTCCATATTTTGCTTTTGAAAATTTTAGAATTTTTTATGTTGTCGATTAGGGTCATGAACTTCTCGAGTTTGCTAGAGAATCGGTAGTTGTGTATCTTGATGACGAAGACGGCGCCACCAGAAAGGACGCGGCTCTTTGTTGCTGCAGATTGATTGCAAATTCTTTTTCCGGAATAACAGCTATACCATTCAGCGGTGCTAGATCCAGTCGAGCCGGGGGTAAAAGACAGCGACTTATAGAAGAGGTATACGGATTTGGTCGCACCAGTGTCTCCTTTCTTAGCAATTAATCATTATCTAAAGCTTCTCTTTCTTCATATTTGTGCAAATTATGGACAGTAGTTAATGTTCTTTGATAGTTATTATTCAGCATTTTATTTAGTCGGGTCTTAGTCAGTAACATATTCCCTGCAGATCGTTGAAAAGCTTCTTGTTGCGGCGGTAGCAGATGCTGACGTTGTGGTTCGCCGATCAATCTTTTCCTCCCTCCATGAAAATGCAGGCTTTGATGAATTTTTAGCACAAGCTGATAGTCTGAGTGCTGTGTTCGCTGCATTAAACGACGAGGTTAGTCGAATAATGGTGCATGCTAGTATCATCAACTTCTATAGTCTATGTGGACAATTCTGCAGGAATCACAATACAATGCTTTCTGTGATTGCAGGATTATGATGTTAAGGTGTTTGCGATTTCGGTGGCTGGTAGGCTGTCAGAAAAGAATCCTGCGTATGTTCTTCCAGCACTTAGGCGTCATCTAATCCAGCTACTAACATATCTTGAACACAGGTAATTTTTTGACTCGCAAGTCATCTAGGGCAGCTTATTGGTGTGATCCGTTTCATCCTGAAATGGTTCTAAGATGTGTTAATTTCTCGTGTGCAAGCAGTGCCGACAGCAAATGCAAAGAAGAAAGCGCGAAATTATTAGGTTGTTTGATTCGCAACTGTGAGCGGCTTATTCTTCCGTACATTGCTCCGATTCATAAGGTTTGGTATCTGAAGATTAAAGTTGAATCTTGTCCAATGTCATAATCTCGCTTTCTTGCACTCTCTCTATCTCTCTCATTTTTGGCTGTTTCCCTAGGCACTCTTGGAAAAACTATCTGAAAAAACTGAGGGATCCGGGGTAAATGCTAACAATGGCATTATCAGTGGCGTCCTTGTAACTGTTGGAGACCTTGCAAGAGTGGTGTGTTTCCCGTTTGATATTTGCTTTACACATCGTTTCCCATTTGACTTCAAATCTCTCTCATTAAGTGTCGCCAATTGCCTTCAAAAATTGATGTTTCCTTTACATATCATTTCACCAGGGTGGTTTTGCAATGAGGCAATATATACCTGACCTGTTGTCCAAAATAGTGGAAGCTTTGTTGGATGGAGCTGCCGCAACCAAGCGGGAAGTTGCTGTTGCTACCCTCGGCCAAGTTGTTCAGAGCACCGGGTTAGTGAAACTTTCATCTTGCTCACATCTGATGCCTGACATTTCATCACATTAATGCTACCGTGGCTCAGTTGCTCTACGAAGTCTGATATATCGGTCTTGGACTGGCAGTTACGTTATCATTCCGTACAACAAATACCCTGCGCTTCTTGGGTTACTTTTGAAGTTATTGAATGGAGAGTTAGCGTGGTCTACCAGACGGGAGGTGTTAAAGGTATATAAATATAAATAATAAAACCTCGTAGCTCCTTTTTTCATTTTTATGTAAAACTGAGATTGTTGTGGTAACCAGGTTCTAGGAATCCTCGGTGCGTTAGATCCTCATGTGCATAAACGCAATCAACGAAGCTTGCCAGGCTCGCATGGTGAGGTTGCTCGTACTGCCGGTGATGCTGGTCAACACATCCAGTCTATGGATGAGCTGCCGATGGACCTGTGGCCATCTTTCGCTACTTCTGAAGATTATTATGCCACGGTAACAATTGACCTTCATTTCATGTGTGTGCTAGTCTTGCTGTAATGAGGCATGTAATTTTACCCATAGCTGGCAACCGTTGAGATTTATTTCTAAGTTGTTTCTTGTCAGGTTGCGATAAATTCATTGATGAGAATTCTTCGAGACTCATCACTTGCAAGTTACCACCAAAATGTTGTGGGATCTCTAATGTTTATATTTAAGGTGTGCTCCCTTTAAGCTATTCATGCTCTCTCTCTCTTTCTCTACCTCTCTCTCTCTCTCTCTCACGTACACACACACAAGTGTAATCTCCAAGTACAACTTAACCTATTTTGACTCTATTCATGTCAGGCCATGGGTCTCGGTTGTGTTCCATACTTGCCGAAGGTTAGTAGTTCTATTCATGTTATAGGCTATTCTTCATACGAAGCTTTTTAAACTAAACTCAGATCTTAGTTTGATATCTTTTTTTGTAGAACTTATTCACGATGCAAAATGTCCTAACACGTAGTTTTGCACTTTTTTATACCATCTACCGCAACCTTATCTATCCACTTCATCACGGTGTAAACCTTTGTATCAGTATCTGTCAACATATTCATTCATGTCTTTATACGATGCAAAGTGGTTAGAAGGAGTTATATGTTGTCCATAGATTTACATATAAGCCGTGACATCGATAAAATAGGCTAATGAATATTCATCATCTTTTCTATTGTGCCACCGATCATGGGAATTAGTGTAGCAAGTTGTTATTTAACTATTTATTACTGGTTGAACCTTTTGCCGCTCAATGACTGTATGCTTCTGCTTGCAGGTTTTGCCCGAGCTCCTGAACATTGTTCGTAGTCGTAACCGCACTTGTGATGAGTTTTTGAAGGATTTCATAACTTCAAAACTGGGAACTTTGGTATCTATAGTTAGACAGGTACATTCCATCTGCAATCACTGTATATCTCGCCTCCTAGAACCAGTTATATTTACTACCAAATCCTTCTATCAGAAATGACTTCTACAAAACTTGTTTTTATGCAGCACATTCGTAAATATCTTCCAGATTTGTTATCTCTAATTTCTGAACTCTGGTCATCATTGAGTCTGCCAGTTACGAATCGACAGCAATCTGGTCTTGCAGTAAGCCAATCTTCTCTTCTTCTAATTCCGATTGGCTTTTCTTGGTTAGTCGTCCTCTTTTTTCATAGCTCTCACGCATCTTCATTTTCGGTGTTGCACTTGTTTTTACTGTAGATTTTGCACCTAGTGGAGCAACTTTGCCTGGCACTCAATGATGAATTCAGAAAATACCTTCCTGGAATACTGCCTTGTTGCATCCAAGTTCTGAGTGACGCCGAGCGATGCAGCGACTACACATATGTTCTGAACATTCTTCACACTCTCGAAGTGTTTGGCGGTTAGTAATTTTCATCTTTGCGGTAGTAATGCATTCAATCTTTCTTTTATTCCTTCATTAGCTCTTTTATATTTACTCGACAGTTCGCTCATCTCCATATCTTTATCTGTGAATAGGGACATTGGATGAGCACATGCATCTTCTCCTTCCGGCTCTTATTAGATTGTTCAAAGTAGATGTTCCGATGGATGTCAGACGTGCTGCCATTAAAACCCTTACACGATTAATTCCATGTATTCAGGTTAGCAACATTCTCCAACCCCCGGTAGATGATTTATGTGAACACACTGCATCTGATAAATGTTTATTATCTCCTCTTTAGGTTACTGGTCACATATCGTCTCTCGTGCATCACTTGAAGCTTGTCTTGGACGGGTTAGCTTCTCTTTCGGCTCCTTGTCCACGAACTAATGAATCCTGTAAAAATGCTTTACAGGCTTTAATTCAATAATGCTATATTTATGTTTATTCTCAATTGTTTTAAATTTCTGAACTCATAGAAAGAGTGATGAGCTCCGGAAGGACGCAGTTGATGCGCTGTGTTGTTTGGCTCATGCTCTTGGCGAGGACTTCACGATTTTCATTCCTTCAATCCACAAACTTCTCTCGAAGCATCACTTAAGGGTGCGTTTCATTTGACTTTGCAGTATCTTTTGCGATATAATATGTTACTTTAATTTCATGGACGATTTGAACATATCGTTTTTGAATCAAATGTAAAGCCGTAAGTTCAGCTTTCTAATTGCATGACGATTTCTCTAAAGTCATAGCAAAAATTTATGTTCTAAATTCCAATTGCGTTGTTTTCTCCTAAAATCAGCACAAGGAATTTGAAGAAATAGAAGGGCGTCTGCAGAGGCGTGAGCCGTTGATATTGGGAACCACTGCTGCACGCAGATTGAGTCGAAGGCTTCCTGTCGAGGTTATCAGTGACCCTTTGAATGAGGTGGATAATGACCCTAATGAGGATGGCTCGGATTCGCAAAAGCAACATAGGAAGGTAAACCGTTGTGATCATAGCTTGTTCTGAGCGACGTTGTTATAAAGAAAGCTTCGTAATTCGATGAACCGGGCATCTGATCTGTGCAAGCTTGATGCAGGTGAACGATGTGCGATTGCTTACTGCTGGGGAGGCTTCCCAGCGAAGCACCAAGGACGACTGGACCGAATGGATGAGGCATTTCAGCATCGAACTTTTACGAGAATCTCCTTCTCCAGCTTTGCGGACTTGTGCCAGGCTTGCACAGTTGCAGGTTTGTTTGGAACTGCATCATTTTATACTTTTTTTTTTCAGTGATATAATTAAAGACTTCCCCTACGGATTCTCACAATGCGTATCTGCAGCCTCTTGTCGGGAGGGAGCTGTTTGCTGCTGGGTTTGTTAGTTGTTGGGCCCAACTGAATGAAACTAGTCAAAAGCAGCTGGTCCGAAGCCTAGAAATGGCTTTTTCTTCCCCAAATATTCCTCCAGAGATTCTCGCAACCCTTCTTAACTTGGTATACTCCTATTTGGTATCATGTCTAATGTGCTAGTTGTATTAGTCTTCTTTTCTGTTGCCTTAATTTTGCCATCTTTGCGCATTCTATTTAAAATCTCCGTTCTTATTAATGCAATCTTGTTTGAGATCATTTCGCTAACACTGATTTTTTTTGTAGGCGGAGTTCATGGAGCATGATGAGAAACCGCTTCCAATTGATATACGGCTGCTTGGTGCTTTGGCGGAGAAGGTACATTCTTTCACTGTCGAGGAAAACATTTTTCGCCTTAAAATGCCAGTGTGCTTATACTAACACTGGAAAAAATTGCTTTAGTGTCGTGCTTTCGCAAAGGCTTTGCACTACAAGGAAATGGAATTTGAAGGCGCACGCTCTAAAAAGATGGACGCTAACCCTGTTGCGGTAGTCGAAGCACTGATCCATATAAATAATCAGCTACATCAAAATGAGGTACTTTAACAGACAAAGTTACCGAAACAAATTATTGTATCTCTTAACTTATCATGCTGAGAGTCGCCCAAGTGATTTCTTCCTTGTAATTGTAGGCCGCGGTAGGAATTCTGACCTACGCTCAACAGCATCTCGATGTTCAACTGAAGGAGTCGTGGTATGTGAAAATGGCCGCATAATATTTGCGCTTTCGATGAATTTAAATAAAATGGCTCGCTGAGAAATAAAGAACATGATGTGCTTTTTATGCATGTCAGGTATGAAAAGCTGCAGCGCTGGGAAGACGCTCTCAAGGCTTACACCGCTAAAGCTAGTCAGATGTCTAGTCCAAATCATATCGCTATGGATGCGACATTAGGTATGTGAAGTTGATAGACAATGTTCCGCGTGTAAGGTTTGAGTTACATGCTATCAGTTTCACTCCTTTCAAGCTCCGCTAGTTACATGACTGGCCTTGTCATCTGTGCAATGCCCAAATAGTATTGTGTCGGTCATTGATGTACTTTCTGTATGCTGCCCAGGAAGAATGCGGTGTCTTGCTCAGTTAGCTCGCTGGGAAGAGCTCAATAACTTGTGTAAGGAATACTGGACATCGGCTGAGCTATCTGCAAGATTAGACATGGCTCCGATGGTTCGTCCATGCTCCAGAATGCCCGATTCGCATCAAATGTTTCGTGTTTACAGTCGGTAATTCTCCTTTGCAGGCGGCAAGTGCAGCTTGGAATATGGGCGAGTGGGATCAAATGGCCGAGTATGTAAACAAACTCGATGATGGCGATGAATCAAAGCTTCGGATTTCAGGTAACGCTGCTGCTAGCGGTGACGGTAGCAGCAAAGGGACGTTCTTCAGGGCAGTTCTGTTAGTACGCCGCGGAAAGGTATTTTTTGCAGTTCGGTTTATTCAAGCCCGTGATTTTTTAGCCTTGATCTTATGGTGGTCATTGTGACAGTATGATGAAGCCCGAGAGTATGTCGAAAGAGCCAGGAAATGCTTGGCCACCGAACTCGCTGCTTTGGTTAGTTTTCAGTTATTTATTTATTTATCAATTTTTATCACAGATCATGCGGCTGTTTTATCTACTCATGGAAACACATTTGTTCAGGTCTTGGAAAGCTACGAGCGAGCTTACAGCAACATGGTCCGTGTCCAGCAGCTATCAGAACTGGAAGAGGTCTGGTTCGACGTTTTTCAAGTGCATTTTCGTTCTGCGGGTTTATTTTTATTTTCAGATATATGTTTCTGACTAAGTGTTCGTTTTTGGGGATCCGTGCAGGTAATCGATTACTATACTCTTCCTGTCGGTAACCCGGTAGCTGAAAGACGAAGAACGCTTATACGCAATATGTGGACTGACCGCATCCAAGGAGCAAAAAGAAATGTCGAGGTATCATGTAATTTTACTCTTATACTAAATACTCCACTGTTTCAATTACTCAGCATTCATCAGACGCTAAAGTTACTAAAATTGGTTATGATTTCTTCCGGCAGGTTTGGCAAGCACTTTTAGCGGTTAGAGCGCTTGTTCTACCTCCCACTGAAGACACCGAGACGTGGCTCAAATTCGCTTCTCTTTGTAGAAAAAGCGGTAGGATTAGCCAGGCTAAATCGACGCTGGTGAAACTCTTGCAGGTCTGACATGCTTAATTAATTTGAAGCTCAATCTAAGCCATGGCTCGGCGCATCATATTTGCATTTGCTCAACGTGGCTTCATTTGTATATACACAGTATGATCCAGAAACACCGGGAAACGTTGGGTTTCACGGACTGCCTCAAGTAAGACTCGCATATCTAAAATATCAGTGGTCGCTCGGTGAGGATTTTAAGAGGAAAGAAGCGTTCGTTCGATTGCAGGTATCGTCGAATTCCAGTTAGAGTCTTCCGTCAAACCCTTTTCTGCAAAACCGCTGTTTCACTTTTCATTGTTGTATCGTCATAGGAACTGGCTCGTGAGCTGTCAGTGTCGCCTACTTATCAATCGGTTGGGCTATCCAACTCGACTTCCCTGTCGAGCCCCAGCGTTCCCCTTCTTGCTCGTGTTTATCTACAGCTCGGGACCTGGCAGTGGGCTCTTTCGTCAGGCCTGGACGAACACTCCATCGAAGGTAGCAGCGGCTCATTTACCACGATCTGAAGATGATGAAATACTATTTCTTTACTGACTAGTGGTACCAAAACTGCAGAAATCAGGTCTGCGTTCGGATGCGCCACGCAAAGCGCGACGGAGTGGGCCAAGGCATGGCACA